>JABJVR010041048.1:19874-31683 GCA_025773905.1 Chitala chitala
CCCCCCGGCGCCCTGCCCGGGGCCACTCCGGGCCGGGATTCGTGGGGGGGGCGGGGGAGCTACCCCCCCCCCCCCCACCGCCCCCCACAAACTACACCATGACTTTCAGGCATTGCATAGCAGCTGTGATTTCTGAAGGTCTGGCTCAGCGACCTTCATCGCAACATCATGACAATAAAAATTTGAGATTGAGAAAAAAAGTGCTTGTGACACGGGAGTGTTCCTATGCAGCACCCAAACACAACAAAGTGCATTACAGCAACATTGGGCTCTGATGTGCACCCTCCGCTTTTGCTTAGTTCCTTTTTTATCTGCTCAGTGAGAAGGGAATCACAGCACAAAGGGAGCAAAGACATGTTACTGGGAGCCTGGCCAAAATCATCATCTATAATAACACTTTAACTGCAGTGCACCTGCTATATAAGAATCTGTTAAAGTTGTTGCATGCGACAGTGTACAATCTTTTTAAATTACATCTGCAGCAGTTTCATGGTAGTAACTTACTGAAGTTGCCATTTTTACACATATCACGTTTGGATATGTACTGAACAAATTCGGTGTAAGCACCTCAGTAGTAGAACAACAGGACCCTCCTATGCATTCAAAAGGCAATATCAGTAAGTCCTTAGAATGCTACAAAAAGGACAGTGTAGTGTCTAAATTATCTATAGATAAGCTTATGGTAGCATGTTAATGTTTTTAAAGGACTTAATGCAATTGTACGGATAGAATACAAAACATCCATTCATCCGCTTTATCCGATTCAGGGTCACTGGAAGCCTGAAGCCCATCCCAGGAAGCACAGGGTGCAGGGCAGGGGATACACTAAGTGGGGCACCAACCCACCACAGGGCACATGCACACACTGCAGGCAATTTGCAAATGCCAATCAACCTAACCTGCATGCCTTTGGACCAGGGGAGGAAAGTGGAGAACCTGGAGAAAACCCACCAATCATGCGGACATCATGCAAACTCCACACACACAGGCCCGAGGCAGGAATTGAGGCCTGGCCCTGGAGGTGTGAGGCCATGGTGCTAACCACCTGCCACTATGCCACCATGAATTTATTTTTCACAGTCACAACCACAAACTCAGTGATGCAAAAGTCAGATTCTGCAAAACATGCACACGTTCATTTTTCCAAAAGGGTCAGTTTGGGCAGAACAAAATAGATTAGGTTTGTTAGGGACTGGAATTGAGTATAGGTAGTGGGAAACTCAGACAATACAGAGTGATGCTGAACTGCTCGGTAATCGACACAAGCGATAATGCCTCGTGCTGAACTGAGAAATGTGCACTGTTTCAATACACCGGGAGGATAATAACAAAACTAATTCAGGTACAGCAGATTAATTGTTGAGTGTGTGGTTGCTAAGGTTCCTGAGATTTATCCAGCAGAGGGCGTGACAGCAGCCTAATTGTGTACAATATTTATATACTGAACAACTTGATTAGATATGCAGGAGGTTTTTTTTTTACCCTGGCTTCCAAGCTTGTTCCACAGAGCGGTTAAACAGCAAGGTTCTTTTAAAGAACCTTGCTGTCTGAACCTTATATAAACCCTTGCTGTCTGAACCTTATATAAACCCTTGCTGTCTGAACCTTATATAGCTTCCAGTACATAGGAGGTGTTGATCTTGTGGCACCTTGTTCTGGCACTGACACCTTTACATCCAGTGGAATGTTAATGCCTGCCACACTAATGTGACATTCTGTGCCAAGAATTCAGGTCCACAGTCTCGTGGCTCAGATGGTTACCTGCCACTGAGTGGTCCGTGGGGTCAGGGGCATCAGAACAACACCCTTGAGAGACACAGTGAGGTACAGCTGTCACTGCTGCCTTTGGGAAGCATCGGAGGACCTGTTTGCACTGGCTGGAGTTCTTCACAGGCCTTTGATGAGCACGGAAGGACGCAGCCTCCCCTACTTCCTTACCGAACGCAGGCTGCAGACTTGCTCTCTCTAAGGAAAGTGTGTCCTGAGGCCATCGTTTTCCTCCCAACCAACAGCACATTCGTTCATATGCAAACTGATCGTAAGAGATATTTCACCACAAAAATAATCTCCCATGAATTAATGTAATGTTTGCACAAACGAATCTAATTTTAACCCGTTTATTTAGATAAATTCTCTTCATTTGTCAGTGCTGGTCTTTGTTAGTGCCGCTTGTCATTCATGCCTGTTCCTCTGCCCCGACAACACTGTAAATAGCTTTGTTTTGCCCTCGGTGAAATTCTGGAACAATAAGGCTGATTTCCCGCAGCTATCTGATGTTTTATGAATCTCCATTTGCATACACGTCTGTCCTGCTTTTTCAGTGGGGTTTTCATTAAGGCTTTTAATAAAGACCCATTGTGTATCAGCCCAGCAGAAATGATAAGCTGGACCACAGGATGGAACACATTAACAGATGGAATCTCGGTACTTTGAAGTCAGATGGGCACAAGAGCACAGGACACCAGGTGAGGCCATGCAGTAAGCGGTGCAATTCTCGGAAGCTGCCCTGGGCTACCCAGACCATTTCCGTGGTGTCTCTTTGACAAGTTCCTCTGTCAGAATACCCTAGTGCCACCATATTTTTTATAGGGTCCGCGGCTACTTTTCCCCCCACCTCTGGCAGAAAGATCAATTAGAGATTGATTCGGAATGCCTGGAAGGAGAGAGCAGCGAGATCCATTTGAGATGGATTGTTCATGCCAGTGGCGAGGAGGGCCCAGAGCTCACCATATCTCTCTTTCTCTTACTCTTCCTCGCTTTGGCAGCGTCGGAAAACAAGAACGGAAAAGTAACAACTCCATTAACCAGGGGTCCAATCACACAGATAAGCAAAAAGGCAAGGAAAGATAAGCAATCTAAGACAAATCAGAAAAAAATATGTCTGATGTAATCTGCATGTGTTCATGTGTGCGCTTGAAGAAGAGGACACTGTTAATTCTGCTGCATATAGGCCTTGAAAATAGTGACACCATATCCCTAACAAACTCTGTCTCTTCCCTGAGCTCTTACTATTTTTGACAAAGATTTACAACAAAAACCACAAGGCACTTAAACGTTAAAGTACATGCAAAATGATGAGTAATTATCTTCGTGAATCATCATCATCATCGCTTCCTTCAGTTGCTGAAACAGGGATGACAGCATGTATCCCACAATTCCAGGCCAGTCAATCTTCTGCAGTTCTCACTACAGATAATATCCTCATTCTAGTCCAATACACGGCACCATCTATCCATTGTTTTGCTGGTCTTTCCCTTTTTCAGCTGCCTAGTCCTAAACCCTGTCGTATTGCCTTTTCTACATTTTCCTGTACCATTCTCTATACGCTCACACGTTTAAGCATGTCTTTGTTTGATGTTTTGTCTTTCCACCTCACGTTGTCTATTGTCCACACCTTTTACATCCATATATCACTGAACCACAATTTGCACTCCATTACTCCCCTCTTTGTCAATATGCTAGTATTGCCTGGATATCTTATCTGTCAGCACTCCACTCCCTGCTTCAGCAGGAATAAAACAAACAAAACTCGCTTGGTAGCGTTTCACAGTTTTAGTGCATCTATGGCAGTTTAAAACACCATAGCCAAACCAGGACTGGATGAAGGGCTTGTTTCTGAGCACAAAGTAGGACTTCCTGCACACCTGAACCTTACACAGCTTCTCAGCATACTCCCAGATTAGTTGCAAGGATTTTACAGATTTTTTAACTTCACATAAAATGTAATTGCTGCGGTCTCATAAAGGCAGTTGGCCCGTGTCTTAAGTGTCACATTCTGACACTAGACATTTATTCCACAGTACTTTAGCACCTCGCACCATGTCATCCCCTCCCATCAGCCCCGCCTGTTCACTGCCCTGGCCATCCATGAGCACGGCCCTGTCCGGGCAAGTGTTGTGCCCCGAACAGCTGCGGCGTCCGCCGCTCTCCCGATCTCCCTGGCTGTGACAGATGGGCTCGTGCTATTAATACAGATTCTTGTCCTTTCCCGGCTGCCGCCTCCCCGCTGAGTAATGAAAACAAGTGACAGCGCATTAGAAAGGTGCAGTGTAAATACAGGAAAATCCTCCAGGAACGCATAGCCTTTGCGAGTGAATGCTCGGCCACGGTCCCTGCCTGACGGAACCAGCTGACAGACTGAAGCTGGAGCATCCTGTTACAAAACCGTAAGGTGTTTGCTACACTAAAGGCCAGGGGGGAGGAGTAGGCATTTTTCACAGTAACAGCCTACATCCATCAGAATTTGGCTGCATTCCCATCCCCATCCCCCTCCCCAAACAAATATCCCTGTGTGTCCACGTCCAACACTAGCAAGCTACAGCGTTAAGGACTCCCACAAAAGCGGACAAATTTAAAACATGGCAGCCCTGTTTCTATTATTAGATTTCATAGCAAGACAGTCGACTCTTCGTGTTCAACTGTTTAACCCTTCCTCAATCATATATGCCATTTGGTTGAGCTAAATTTATTAAAAATCGATTACTAATTTTATTCATGTGATTTTAATTGCTTAGGGGACCTCAGAGGTAACAAAAATGTTTTAATTATTTCTTTGGGTAAACATTAAAGGGTTAAAATAAAACCCCTTTCACAAGCAGCGTGACACTGAGGTGTTTGAGCCATTTACACAGGGCACAGCAAACAGCAGTGCATTTTCCAGCAGGCTGGTTTGAACAAGATAATGAAAAGGTTTTTATTATTATTATTATTTTATTTGTGTTTAACAAACTGCACATTCCCTGCCTTGGTGACCTTTTGAACCCACATTGAATCTCTTGGGTGCGTTGCAGATAAAGCTACAGCCAATTGCCTCAGAGCTGCTGATGGAAACGTTACGCTTTCGGAATTGTTTTGTGGACCATGCTGGGAGACGAGGCAGCTGCTCCACACATCCTCTCCTTCTACAACAGCTGTGCCATTCCAGCTCGCTGAACCTTTTGATTGAGTGACTCTGCATGCTCTGCTGTCATTGGCTAACGCTATACCACTTTCTCCTTTGAGTTAAAGTCCTGAGTGACCTGCATCAGGCAAGCAGAATCGCAATGAAATATGTTGGGTAATGGTACTTTTTTAGCTGACTTGCAAGGACTGTGTCTGTCTGCATCAGTGTTATGTTTTTTTTTTTTTGGAGTCTGGCTCTCAGTTGAGACCTTGACAATGACGGTTCACAGGATTCCAGTGGCGTGGTGGTTAGTACTCTCTCCTTGTACCTCCACACCTGGGGTTCAGTTCCTACCACTTCTCCCTGTGCTTCTCCAGGTTCTCTGGTTTCCTCCCACAGTCCAAAGACATGAGGGGTTAGGTTGATTGGTGTGTCCATATTGCCTGTAGTGTGTGTGCCCTGTGGTGGGTTAGTGCCCTGCCCTGGATGTCCCCTGCCCTGTGCCCTATGTGTTCTGGGATGGACTCCAGGCTTCCCTGTGACCCTTAATGGGATGACAAGGATTAGAAGATGACTGACATGATTCCACTCAGATAAGGGTGGATTCCTGCACATAGCCCTGCTCCCATGGGAGTTGTGTTTTTTTTTTTTTTTTTTTTTTGGAGTCAGCTTGCCTTGGTGCTCATCCCTCAAAGGTAGACCGCCCTCAAGGGAAACATGGGGTGGAAACACAGGACAGATGTCTGCTTGTCCATCCACCTCAGACCCCACAGCCCACTGACGTACATTCACACACTCGCCTCAAGGTCACGTCATTTCTCATAATTACCTGGGACCCGAGAAAGGGGAGGAGGACTCAAGAAAAGAAATCTGTCCAGCAAGAGGGCAATTTAAATCGGGAGTTTTCTAAGAGATGTTAAATACATTCTTTCTCAGAGTACACGATTTATGTCTGCTCAGCTATTACTCAGTGCGATTTAAGTGGCTGGGTCAATTATCACAGCAGAATGGATTGACTGAAAAGAATCCAAGCTGTAAAACAGGAGTAAGGAGACCTTCAGCTGAATTTAATCAAAGTGCTAATTCAGTGAATACATTTATCATTTGTAAGCTTAGGTCAAATGTGCCTTAGGCTTGAAAATGAACACACGCTCATGTATTGTTTAAGGATGTGGTGCTTAATGGATCGATTACGCACAAGAACTGGAGCCAATTCTAGACAATCGTAATGCAAACAATCTATTCTTATTCTAAACATTTTTTTTTGTAGCTGAGTCACCTTGAAAATTACAACAGTCCAATTTAGCTTGCATGGCTTAGAAACATTACGAATATAAGCAGCCTGAACATATAGATACCAGGCCAGGAGGGCTGAGGAGATGTAGGCGGGTCACTAACAATGCAGAGTTGTTTAAATGCAGCGTGTCACTGCTCTGTGTGTCTTTGTGTGGAGGGTTGCCTGAGGGTCCAGACATCTCCATCCTCACTGGTCTCAAAGCACTGCAATTACATTCCTCAGGTGCTCTCCTCCTGAGATGTAACCTTCTTCAAATGATAAATAGCCATGCAGCCCAATCACAACTGACCCTTGACAGACATTAGCAATCTCTCTCTCACACACACAAACACACACAAATAAACTGATACAAGAACACATGTGAGTGTGCTCCCCGACTCCTTATACTGAAGACACAAGGCTATGGGAATTAATCATGAGTCACATTCACTGGTCATGATTTCACTATTTTTAGCTATAATTCAATAAGAACAAAATGAAGAAGAGTTAACTTTTTGGGTGTGAGGAATAACACGTGTGTGCTGGTGACCGCCGGTGCACCGGGATGTTGGACTTACCCGTACATGGTGCTACTCGGCCTCTTGGGTCCTGCCTTGGGACGGCTTGATTTCAGGTCTCCAGTCATGTTTATGTCTACAAAATGAGCAGCACAACACAATGCAGTCAGGCAGTGCCAGCACCGTTCTGTCGTCCCTCACTGCGACCTCCAAGTTCATCTCAGTTTAACAAACGTTGCATTCATTACGCTCGTGTTTAACCTTGCACCTACTAAACTTTCCTCTTTTCGGGTTAGATTCGTCAAATAAGGTGCCATCATCATAAAATTTCCAGACAAACTGATGTGGCTGTAAAATTATCTTGTCTTTGTTATGCATGGAAAGGCAACAATGTCTAATGAAGGAGCCACAGACAATAAAAGGCCAGTTTTATACTTGCTTTTAAGGGTCAGTAATAAATTATTAAAACATTTTTTTGCTTGACTAGATAACAATAATGTTCATTATAAGAAGGTCATATCACATAAATAAAGGACAATTCCTCCAAATTAGCCTCAAATTCTTGCACGGGTTTATGGCTAAGAGCTCTGGAGTACAGTTCAGGGATTGCTTTTTAAACCAACAGGAAAAAGTATAGAACACCCAGAGGTTGAGGTCTTTATAACCTCTTCTACTGCTTTAGCTGCACCTCCAAAATACACACACACACACACACACACACACACACACACAGACAGAATGTCTATGTCCAACTCTTGAAATCTGCACAAACCATACTAACCTGTTAAGATACACGCACAGGCAGCAGGACACAGTAAAAGTACTTCACAGTCTAATTGCCCTCCATCTGCCACTGCAAAATTAATTGTGTCTTCTTCACATATTTGACTATTCAAAAGAATCTGAAAAGCCTAATCTACAACAAGTTCCACTCTCCTCCGCCCTCCCCCAACCTCTCTGCATAAGTAATGAACACCTCTGTGCTCTAAAAGAGTTGCCTAAACTGACCCTTTTCTGATAACTCTGCACACTTAATTGCAGGCGCAGATGCACTTTGCCTGTCTGTCTTTATAGAGGAGATCTTATGCAAATTCTTCCTTCAAAGTTGAACTACGGTGGTCTTATATCTTGTCATATTTAACACATTTGTGGGTTCTAATTAAGGTCTGGAGGAGTAATGAGTTTTTTAACCACTATAAAGTAATGTCTTGGCAACGAAAACCTACATGACTCAGCTTGATAATTAGAATCTGTACTATGTGCAAGTGTTGTAAACTGTGCCTGGCAACATTACTGGACTATATGCTGTTTCAAACAAGAGAAACGTGAAGGTTTCATGTGACTCAAAGCATGCATAAGGAGACACACTGCGATTTTCCCCAATACAGCCAACCCTTTTCTGTGTTCTTTCTTCTCTTTCTCCCTGTGAACTTGCTAAGGGCCAGTATGCACGTTGTCACTGACCGATGGGGCAAGCCAGCGGGCTACACTGTGCTCTGTTCACTCTGAGCTCCCAAAGCTCCACCACTATGTCTTCACACTTCAACAATCACCAAGATCCCATAAACTATAACAGCCAACTGGTTCTGCTGACAAAGAATGGTTTGTGGATAGGACAATGGTCTGTGTGACGGTGATGTGTGGAAAGATTCATGTGTTTAGCTAAAAAATGCCAGCAGTGGAGGTTAACACCATTCACTGCCTTGGGCTTGTATATCATTACATACACACACACACACACACACACACACACACACACACACACACATCAACATGCACACATATGTATGCACGCACACGCACAAACCCAAAATGCAAACAGACATGCACACACACAAACCCAGAATGAAAACAGACACGCATGCAAAACACATAAGTACGTAGGCATGTGCACACATGCACACACACGACTAAAAGAGACATACAGACATATAAACACACTTGCACACGCAAACTCATTGACTAGCAGAGTAAAGAAACTATTGATTTCTTAAGATAAAGCATGTGATGGCTGGAGTGATCTGCCAAAGTCTTGTTATCACATCTAGGAAGAACTATTATACCAGCTATCGCATCATTACATTAAAACAAAACAAAAAAACTGAAAACTGTTTTATTTGTAAATGCACAGTATTATTTCAGTGATATAGAGTCTATAAAAACCGCATATGCATTCTCCAAGAGGAGTACAAATAACAGAATCTAGACAGCTACATATATTTGCTATAAAGATCAAACATGTTTATAGCCAAAGCGAGATACAGAACCAGTGGCTAACAGATAAACGGGACATCTTATCAGCAATCTGCCAACTCGAGAACAGATTAAAGTTTAGTAACTGATGAACCTTTAATAACAGATGAGCCTTTACTTGGCAGCAAAGACTGATCAGTCGTTACCCTCACACAGAAGTGCACAGATTGCAGCACGTTCCTGTGGAGATCAATAGCCGCTGGCCTGCGTCTCCCCGTCTAAGTGCAGCAAGCAGGGGCGATTCACATGCACAGGGCCAAAGGGCAGGGAGTGCACTGAAATCTCGTGTCCGTCTTTTTCGCTGAGCTGACGTGGTTCTGCGACATGGAAGGGGAGCGGGCTTGGGGGGGGTGTTTGGGGTGGGGATGGGACTTGAGTCCAACCACAGGTGGAATCTCCAGCATTAATAAATCAGATCAAAGGCTCTGAAATAGGCTGATAATGAGTCCCCCTTATTTACTTATGCTTTCACCTCCATCTTAACAGGTCCCCACACATGCTAATCTGCCAGGTACTGCCCAGCTCCTGCCTGGTGTATGGAGGCACTGCGCCACTGGAAAATCCAGGGGAGAGGGCAGTCTTTAGGCAGGCTTCTGAGTGGAATAGGGGGCCAGTTATCCTGTGTGTCATTTCTCCAGTAATCCCTTTCTCGAATTCAGCAGTAAAGGAAAGACTGTTATGAGGGAAATGCGTGCTCCGAGCGCTATCCTCCAATAAAGTAATCCGGGCACGTGCCCCATTCAAATTACCCTGGGTCAGCCTCATCACAATAGAACCGCAAACTTGACTCGTTGTGAGGCTAGGGGAATATGTAAAATTTGTCGAGCTAATCCACCACACTGCCAAGACGTTTCGCAAAACGTCTACAAGACAGCATCGTGCTATACATACAAAATCTAAGGCACCGGGAAGCGATTTTCATATTTTTAGTAAACAACCAGCAACACAATAGCAATTTACCTTGTGATCAGAATGCATATAGCTTTTAAATAAAGGTGTACTTTGGTCTAATTTAGATTGCAAGTGGAATCAGGAGGTAGCTATTGCTACATTTTTTTTCTTCAAATCAGCTTTTTTAAACAAATTCTTTTATGGCATCATTCAACAAAATATAATTAATCAGAGAGCTATTAAGAGGCAATACATATGAAAATAAGTAGGTTTAATGAAGGGTTTTGCATGGCTGACAAAGGGAGTGCAGAGGGACTGTGGAGTAGCTGTGGGGGGGTGATCACAGCAGCCTGCCTGGCCACTGATGAGAGAGCTGTCACACAATCACACTTCTCCCTGGCCTCCTTACTGTGGCTTTACAGTTAGTCCAGCCGCCTGTTAGAGAACTAGAATGCTCAACACTGAGCGCTGGGAACCTCCGTTCCATCATGAAATGGTCACATGATGATTCACACTCACACACACTCACACACACACACACACACACACACATATACTTGCAAACAGAGAAGCAGAATCACATGAATGCACACACAAATGCACATGCAAACATATGCGCACATACCAACTTGCACACATGCACAGCGACCTTGAGTTTGTGAAAGGAGCAATATAAATTATTGTTGTTGTCTTTCACTCACTCACTCACTCACTCACACAAAGCAAGCAACAACTCAGACACACAAAAATAGATACATGCATTTACACACACAAAAAGAAACGCACACACACACACACAGACACACACACAAATGCACTCTCACACCCCATCAATACTCTCTCCCTTTAATGTTGCCCACATTTACACAAGGGGCCAGAGGAGAAAGCATTTCAGCAAAAATGAAAAAAAGGAGGAGCCTGAGGTCCGTTCTGTCCCCACAGAATGCACTTGTCCTAATTAACACGATGGGGACGTTAAGATAAGTGACCCGGCGCTGCCGTTCTGCCAGCACAAACAGTACCCGCGCCAGTGCCTGATGTTGTCACGCCACTTAGTGGTGTCAGGATCAACAAGGCTGCCTGCTGCCATCATCTGCTCCGCACTGTTACTGCTCACACACATCATGCCAACAGTACTCCTGGGTGTCCATTCTCTGTTACCCCCCACCCCGAGGGATCCATACTTTTCTCTCCCACCCACTGTTTTGAACTGCCTGGCATTCTGTACCACACCAGAAAAAAAGACACTGTAACATTCTTGTCAAATTTAATTAAAACAGATAAGAAATCTGAGCCAAACTAATGACACACTGTTTTGGAATTATGGGACATTACAACCATAACCTCCACAACCTGATGTCATATTAGTGCTTTGACGTGAACTGAAAGTTTAATTGAAAAGCACAAGGGCACATCAGGCAGAACAGCATCAAAACAGCACATTTAAAAAAATATATAAAAAAAAAAACACACACACAACAAAAAACCCAGAAATGCAGAACAGGCCTGTTCTTTTGCATTACACAAAATCAAACGAATTCTGGATGTGTTTAATGGCTGGGGACATTGTCTCAGTGAAGAACAGTGTGCGTTTTCTGGCAGAGCGACGCCACAAACAGCAGCCGTGCATCAAAACAAGCCTGGCACCTACGGAGCCCTCAGGAAGGGAGGCATTGTTTATCAAAGGCGGCTGCGAAAGCACACTGTTATTGAAATGTTTGTTGTCCTTATGGAGTTGTGTGAATACCTGCCATCTGCTTGCTGCTTGGCTGCGTTTGATTTGTCAGACTTCAGAGCCGGCGCAGCCGTAGGGTCGCAAGCACACTCACCACCCGCTTGCAGGACAAATACGCATCACCAGCTGAGTGACCGTGGCCTTTTGCCTGAGAACAGCTCGTAAAACCAAGATAACAAACGTGTTATAGTGACGTAGAGTGGGTGGGTGGGTGGGGGGGGGGGGAGGATGTGGACACGATAGTAAAAAATAAT
>JABJVR010041099.1:0-31660 GCA_025773905.1 Chitala chitala
GCGTGTGGTGTGTAAGCTGAGCTTGAAGCTGTTGTCCTGAGACCCTCGTTGGCTGTTGACCTCTTCCTGTCAGAGTTTCCTCTAGTTTCCAAGTGCCTTCTGATGGTGTAGTAAGCTGTATTCACTCACACCTTGGCTTTCTTTTCAATTTCCCTAACAGAAAGATCTACACTTTTAAGGGTTATAATAATTTGTCTGTCTTTATTTGTTAATTGCCTTTTTCTCACTGTTTTGAGAGCAATATACTACCAATATACTACTTCCTGCAGTGTAATACTGTCCAAATATTGCTTAAGAGAGTGTAGTAACACAGCCTGTTCCAACACTGTTTTTACACAGACAGAGCACTTGTAAGTAATCAATAAAAGTTGGGACACCTGCAGGAATTGTTAGCATAAACGTTCAAGGCTTAATTTACTTACATTGCTGCATAACAACTGTTGCTACCCCATTACCTCCCCCCTGGCCTTTGTGTATAAGTCTGAAATGTACATTTTTCAGTTTTTCTTAACCTAAACTTTTTTTAACCACTTCTTTTACCCACTTACCTTTGTACCATTTCAGAGAGAGTGTGCTTGTTTTTCTTCCTGCAGAATCATACTCGCAGGCCCCTGTTGTTACCACGTCAGGACGATTATACCCAATTTTCTTATTTATTTATTTTTTACTAATTTACTAAATTGCTCAGTTCAGAAAAGGTCACCATAAGAGAGCACTTAACTGGCTCAAGATCCCAAGGAATCAATTTAATGTGGCACACCTCATTTAAGGGCTCACAATGGTCACATAGTACGGGAGGCAACTCAACCTACTGCATGCACCATGCTCTAATTGCAGGAGAGTGAAAATGTTCTTTAAACTGCCCCACTCTCCTTGTTCCCCCTTCTGCTCTGCTCCCCCAACGCACTCCAACTGTTGTCAAAGTGACCTTTATAAATCAGCAACAAAGTATGTACTACCTGGTGAGAGGTATAATTATACATGCAAAATGCGTCAAATACCAGACGAGTGGAAAAATACGACTTTCTCATTGCTGGCCTTTAAATTCACAATATGTCCATAGATTTTCTTATCTGGAATCTCAACAGCCTCATCAACAGGATCTATAAAATGTTAGGCATTCACCGACTTAATATGGTTTCCATGTGATTAACTTTTTGAAGGTTTTTCTGTGGTTCTACATCACTGTTTCTGACATTTTATCGAGTACCACCACTGCTGCTTTTTACTAACCATAATCATTTTACTCTGCAAATGTCAATGATATGTTGGATTAGATGTAAATGCTGAAGCCTTGATGTACGAGTGTGGAATTTTTACCTATTTTATAAATTGTGAGAGAACATGGCACTTGTCTGAGAAAAATAAGGGGAAATAAAACAAAATGTGAGGTTGAGTGTTTGTGTATGTGTGGGGAGTGTTTGGAAGTAATAAGTGACCAGCAAAGTCGTGCAATAATCTCACCCTGACATTAAAACTAAAAAAGCAGGATGAAGAGATATGATAATTTTTTTCCTATAATTTATTAGTCCCAAAACAGGGAAATTCATTGTCTGCATTTAACCCATCTCCAAAGGGGAGCAGTGGGCAGCCAGCCACATACAGCACCCAGGGAGCTAGTATTGAGTCTCTTGCTCACAGACACTGCTGGCTGTGCTGGGATCCAAAGTAGGAGGCTTCAACATCCTGGCCTGATGTTCTACCCATTGGGCCACCTGGCCACATTCACACTCAAAAAATAACTTTATGGCAGCATGTTTTATGTTTTGATAAACACAGTGCAACTAGTAAACATTTAAGAAATTTGATTTAAAAAATACCAGAAAATAAGGTCCAGAGTTGCAAATGAAAAAAAAAAAACAGAATGGTGAAAGCAGCCAATTTTTGAATTCCAACACTGCAAAAGCATCAGGAATAAGTGGAGGAACACGCAGAGGATTCTCAGGGATGGGGACTATATGCATTGCCCAGATGCCCAGCAATGTCCATGGAGCTGAAGAAGTGTTTGCTGGTGGAAGCATTACTATTTCTTCAGCCAGGCGGCACAAGCACCAGGACTGTTTCTGGCCCCATCTGTAGGATGTGGTGGGGGGCATTGAGGTGTGAGACTTGGTGACAGAGGCAGGAGCATGGGACTTGCCAACAAAGGGCAGATTTTCAAATAAACACCTGAATAGCTAGCGATTGGGCCTTACCCACAATGCCATTGCACAGAGGAGTATGATAGCATGGCTGCTCGTACATTATGTCTGTGCTTCAGCGTACAGTATGAGCTTGGTGTTAGTCCATTTGTGAAGTTCTGAACTTCGTTAAAATTTGACCCAGCTCTTTGTTCCAGTGGGACTGTTAAAATGCTGACTTTTGACCACTCTGGAATGAAAAGTGCACTTCAGTACATTAGCATTGCACTCATTGCTTGGTTTTTTTTTCCACCATTTAGAAAGACTTTCATGTACATTACTGTAGCATTTATTGCATGGAATCAATTTCAGCAGCTGGATTTCTTTTGGAAACAGACAATATAATAAGCAATTGTGAATTTCACTTTTATTATAAGCTGACCCATCTTTCCATCAAAACTGAACTTTCACAGACCTGTTAGTTATTTGACCTAAATTTAAACTAAAATGTGAGCTGTAAAATATTTATCATTGCCCATCAGATCTTTGTATCAAAATGAATAAATTTACGTGTGTATAAATAAAACACACTATAACATATAAAACAAGATGTAATGAAAATATTATACAACAATATACTGTATTGTAATAGAATACAGTATGGGCTATAAAGGCCTGCACTTATGAAAAGGTAGAGGCATATTTATTTTGATGTATCCAAACCTAGGTTGGATGTGTTTTTATTTAGTGACTTGCTTCAGGTGATATTTTAACTGGTCTCAGTTGGATTCAATATCAGCGACTGACTTAGATGAACAATGACATTAATCCCTCCTGTTTACATTAACGTTCGCTCACTGCAGTAGATCACAATGTGGCACTTTTTGCCAGCTATTTCAATCTAACGATTTCAAAGGAAGTGAGATCCTACTAGATACTGTCAATCATTCATGAGCACGTTACAACATGAGGAAAAATACAAGGAATATAAGATGCTGCACACACAGTCAAAATGGCCTAAATGATACAGCAATCCAGCAAAACTCTATTTGTAATAAGGCAGCATGGTGTCCATTCAGGCTGCGTGGGATGTCTCTAATGACCATGGCAAATGATCCTTCAACAACATGTTCTTACATAGAAAAGCTCTGACATGTCTTAATGGATATTCTAACTATCATTACTTACACACATTACATTAGGTCTGCATGGGGTCTTGAATGGGAGCAACTACTAGTGAACTTCCTACTTGCTTTAAGAGACACTCTTCTTTCCACCACCAATCCCCCCTCCCCTCCACCCCCGATCATCTTAGCTTGAATGTTCATCTCTGGGCATCACTGGTTGAGATGACTTATGGCTCCAAGTTGGCTAAGACGTCTGTCACAAAAGCCCTCAACACCCCACTCAATGGAGTTAATTTCCCTTAGCTATTTAACAGCTTCTGCACATAGAGAAATCCCACAGGGTTTTCAAAACTGGCGGAAACGGCAATTGCTACCTTGAAAAGAACATTTTAATTGGGAACCAGGCTGTCACAGAAGCATTCTGGTGCCACATATCAGTGGGCTGACAGATCGAAACAAACCCTCTGCTCATACACAAAAAAAGAATGCACCTGTACTGAAATTGCAGAGACATTATTGAGAAACAGAAGGTTCATGTTCCTCTAGAGACACTCTGTTGTTACCTGAAGGAAAACAGTCCCGATTGCATGCAGCGTAATGCTCAAGCATAATGATAAAAGGTGAAGTGCATTACCCTGAATTACCCTGGTATTGATGCAGAAAACAAAATATAACATATTTGGACATTAAATTTGTCCCATGGTAAGAGAGTCTCGAATTTCACAGCTTATTAAATACCTTGCAAAAATTTTGTATATGAAAAGGGCTGAGCACATGACAGCTGGGACTTCAGTATAGATAAGGAGCTCTGCCAGGAATGAAGCAGCTCTTGGAAGCAAGTCTAGGGCAGGAGATGCCAGGTGTTGTTGCCTTTTTTTCCTTATTTGTTGTCCTTCGGAACGCCCAGGGTTATCTCTCATGGCCAACCACGTGTTGTCCAGATGGACGCCAGTGAAAAGTTGGTTGTCTTTCTCTACTGTCTGCATTCTGGGAATGTCCAACATGTAACCAGACCTGATATCTTCTTAGCAACAGCCTTCTGGCTGTTTCAGAGAAGGCTGATTATTTGTGTTTCCCGATCTGAAAGTCTTGGTGTTTTATGAAAATTCAGTCCATTTACCTTGTTTGCCATTATTAATTTTTATAGCTGACCTCCAAAATGGGGACACGTGATATTCAGTGGGAAATGTTTCTGGGTCACAATAGGGTAACAATAGATAACTTGAACTTAAAAATTAGAGCAGAACAACTGAAATTTATAATTAAATTGTAATCCGTCATAATAACTATCACTTCAAAAGCTCTGCTGATCTAAGAAAGCATTGAAGTGAAAAATAACTCAAAACATCTTTATCCTGAGCACTGTCAGCCAGGTAGATGTAAACTGAATTTGCAAGGGGGGGTTCCCTGCATTCGAGCTTGAAAAATGACACAAATAGACCATTAACTATCGTCACAACACAAACTAATTTGTTTTCAGAAAGCTGGAGAACACCTGAAATAAACACCAACTGTAACATTATGTTAATTTTACTGGGCATTGGTAGCTGAGATACAGACAAGTATTTGAGAACATACCAGTACTTTCTTTTCCCTGCTTTCTGGTCTGTTAATGTTTCCAGTTTTTGTCCCTTGGGGGATCCTAAACTCCTGCCTCTCTGCATACATAGAGTGCCAGGTAAGAAGGCTTGCTTTAGCTTGGGGTTTGTGAACAAAAGGGAGGGTGTGTGTGTGTGTCAGTCAGAACAGCAGTGTAAAACTCAGCCAAGAGCATCTTTAATATCAGCCAATGCAAACTGGTCCAACTACTGGCCAATCAGACAAGAGCTCAGGGAACAGTGAGAAGAGCTACTACTGATGGTTCTCTATATCCACAGCACAATCTGTTTATTTTTGAATTCAAAGCTATTTGCATAGAGCAAAGTTTAACTTTTCACATCTTTAAGAAGGACAGCCAGGCTTGGAATGTTGCCTAATCTGTAGGCAAGGTCAAAGTTCCAACTTCTTCCACCCAGAGGGAGTCCCAGTTCACTGCCCAACCACTGTGGTTGTCAGTTAGCTCACAGCTAAAATGGACCTCTACATACTGAGAAAAAAAATCTTTGTATTCAAGATCAGGCAGGTTGTGAACAGCACATGTCCTTGTGCTTTTTATCAGTTCTGCAAGTAAATAAACTGTATTATCATCAAACATTTATCTAATTGGCTCCTGGATTTCACCAAGGATGACCACGAGTTGCACAGAATGATAGATACATATGTTAATATTTTTCACCATGTGTCTTTATAAATATTACTCTTATTCCCAGTAGCATGATTCCAGTATGCTTTCTCTACTTTTTCTTTATCACGCCAGACTGGAACCATCCAGCCTGCCCATAATTCACCACCACTGTGCATTAGCTATACATCATCTCTGCTGCTCTAGGGTCACTTTACACTGAAGCCAAGCGTACAAGTAGCACCACTGCAATACGCAAATGTGCTCTCTGAGAAGACAAAAAGACCAGGGTGGGGCTATGTGTCGGCAGCTAGCCAGAGAAATTGTAATTAGGTTTCACTATACTGATTTAAGGTCTGAGCATGAGTGACCAAGAGACTTCTGGGAAGTGGGAGTGGTTATTCGGGGTCAGCGAGTCACAATCATGTGTTAGCACAAAAAAATACATACTGTAAAAGGCTAGCATACATTAGTAAGTAATAGTAACACAGACTGTACTCATATTGCCTGTTAAGATCCATCAGTGGTGCAAACCTTTTATTTTTTAATGTTGTTAACAGCCCGAAGACTCTTCAAGTATGTGCAGAACTGAGTGCTTATCCAAGGATGTTCTCAGGCATTGATCCTGCTCAACACTGACTATATAAACACTTCTCCTTCAAGACACAGCAGCTGCAATACAATTAGCACCAGCTTCCTGTTAGGTAGCCATACTGCTGACCTCGGGTACCAGTAAAATGCTGTGAGCCAGAGAACAAGCTTTCCAATCCATCCATCCATCCATCCATCCATGTTCTGCCATTTATCCGGGGCCGGGTCACAGGGGCAGCAGTCTAAGAAGAATCCAAGATAGCAAAAAAGGTTTTAATTGTATTTACTTATTTTTTTACATTGCATCTCACATTTCTATACCAAAGCAAAAATCTAAGCATAATTGAGCAGCAATAATGAAATACAATAAAATAATGACATCTTTCTATTTTTATTTGGAAACTGTATTTTTCTAGAAGGGTGCACAAACAAAAGAAAATAATACAACGGAAAACAATAAAAACTGATAAAGGATTAGAACAAAATGTACCCGTACTATGCCGTTGACATACAACGGTCATGAAACATGATTGTTACAGCTAGAACAACTGTACAAAAGTTCAAAAACAAAAGGAAATGCCTTTTTTGCTCCGTTTAGATGTTAACGTGTGTATTATTGCGCGATTGATTTTTATTTTACAAGCGATTGTAGAGCAGAGAGACTGGCTCTTTCTTTTCATTTTATTTTCCACACCTGCCTTTCCAAATCTTTGTTTTAGTATGACAACAAAGGTGTGGGACCCGACGAGAACTGAGAAGGCTGTGCTGACGGGCCAGCAACACAATTCTGTTATTGCTTAAACGTAATGTTGTTTCGGCGGACATGAAATCGTATCTTCTCGCCTCTGGTGGGAACGCTTCTCATAATCCTCGTGCTTTGAAATGTGATTTCTGAGTTTGTTGGAGATGTTTTCAGCAGGAAAATATCTAAGTTTCAAGCATCGCTGCATAAAACCTCCACTATACATTGAAGCCCATTTGCGATACGGTAAAATAAACGGTATCGTTCCGAACGAAGGGGGTGTCCTGCTCTGCCTGTGCAACGTCGACTATAAAATGAAATCACAACTTTGCGCGCATTTAAAAATGCTGGCGAGTGTGGTCTAGGTTAATGAAACTGAATATTACTAAATATTCAACCGCATTAATGTGCAATGATCACAATGTCCATGACAAATCTAAACGTTCCAACACAGGTTAGGTATATGATGCTGACACCCATTTTACTTATTTGATCTGTAGTTAAAACAAGTAGCTATTAACTGACAAGAATATTAACTGTAAATGTAATTAATGAACACTGCACATAAACAGCTACTTGAAAACTCAATCAAAACAGATATCTATATCTATAAGGTATCTATAAAACCCCTCTGTAACTTTTATTCAGTATAATCAAACCTTGCTGGTTCACTGCTCCAATGATCCAAACGTGTTGCCATAACAATTCATGAGGACAACTGTCTGCTGATTACAGTAGCATACTTCTATGTGTACAAGCATATCATTTTTTTTTTCTAAATTGAATTTACAGCCTTTAGTCTTCACTTAATGTAATAATATACATGTAGTGTACCTGAACAGCTGCATACATTATGTCTTGTGAAGGAAATTCCACTTTTTACCTCTTGAGTTTTCTGTTTCCCATAATCCATGTAATACTTTAGTAATGAAAACAGCTGAACACTGAGGTCAGTTTTTGTGGACTCGTTCTGTAAGGGGCAACGGTGAGTGGGAGAGGCGACGCTGATGACGTAACAAGGAAACATACATGAAAGGAGATCAGCTCACCACCCTTGCTTCAAATTTAGGGGAGCTAATGGAAGAGGGGTTAGCCAACAGGGTTTGGCTTTATGTTTGTGTGAACACCTATTGCAATACACATGAAGAGTAATAAGAACGCGTAGTGAATCTGTGCATTCAGATGTTTGCTGTGGGGGTCTTGTTTATTTTCACAGTCTTTAGATAAAAAAGTCAGATGTTCTGGGAGCTGTAAAGTTCTCTGTGTTTGTGTGCGTGTGCGTGCATGCACATGTATAGGTGCCGTGTCTAGGGTCTAGGGTTTCAGACAGCAGGTGCTCAGCCATGTGCTGTTCAGCCTCTCTCCTTGTTGACTGACAGCCTTTGATTTGAGGACAGGTGTGGGGTTCTTGCTTGGCTGAGTACTTCAGGAGCCTTACCTGTAGTTCCCAGGCTGCTGAGGCAGCACTGCAAACCATTCACCTTGAAATATGAGCCTCCTTACCGTGTTTTTTTACCCCTCTCTGTTTAATAGGGTGTGGTTTACAGGTCGTCTGTTCACAGAGATTAATGGTGCATTTTCACAGCTCGTTTTGAAGCCTTTTGTTTTATATTCAGGATTTTAAAAATATTTTTGCAGACAAGACCTTTGATATTGACTAAGACATGTTGTATTATGTGCATTATGCAAACATTATATATGTACCTTATCCTGTCAAATAGTGAGACTGTGAATTTATTTTCTTTGAGGAGTGAAATGTTCCTTATGTTTCTTAGGCAATATAGTTTACCAGCACTCACAGCAAATGCCCTTTTCCAGGCCCAACACTATTTTAAGACTAACCCATTTATACAGCTTTTTAATATTGCTGAAGCACCTCAGATTAAAATTAATTTCTTGGGAATATAGTAACAGGGGTTTAGCAAGAGTTTCAGACTGCAAAACACCTGGAGGCAAGACCATTTCTTTAGTGAGCATCTCTGCTCTGTGTTTTTAGCATGTCTCCCACATGCCGTTCTCACACTGCCCTAAATCATGCATATTAGCCCCACTGAGGTAACAGTGTGATATTACCGTTCAGATGATTGCTTTAAATGGGCACGCACGTACCAAACACGTGTGAAAACTGCACAGTGAGGTGCAAAAGAGGGATACATTGTGCAAAGAAGCCAACTGCTGACTTCAGGGCTGACACTGTAGCATTTAGAGTTGGTCAGTCTTTAAAGTACATGCTGTTGGGGGGATTTCTTGGGGTTGGGAGGTTAGATTTTGAAGCCAATAAAAGATGGGAGTATTGTGAGATTTCCCAACCAGACCCAATAAAGAAAATAGCAGCGAATGTGTTGAAACTGGCAAGTGAATGACAGTTCAGATTAACCCCACCCTTTGTTGGCTTTATTGCCTTATATTTCTTGTTTGTAGCAATTCCACACATTGACATTTGTCAGCTATGTTGTCAACGTTTATGCCATTGTTATAAAGTAGTAACATACGATAAAGCCAGTGTATTTCTACCGAACATTAGAGGTGTTGCTGTCATTACAGAGATAAAGAGCATGTGAATTATAAGTAAAGTGTGAGACTAGGCATTGTCTCTGAATGACTCATTTCAAACATTTAGAGCCTCATCAAGCGTTGGTGTCACAAATTGTTTTTGTAAATAGAGGCTTTATTTCAGAAACAAAGAAGGCATAAAAGCTTGTTTGTCCCCAAGGCCCATCCTTACTTGTGCCTGGGTCATTGTTGCAGATCTTTCAAAGAACCCCTCTCTCTGTTTTATGGATCTACAGAACATCTTGCACATTGAAACGAGAGCACGGATGCCCAAAGTATTTCAGGTCAGATAAACAAAACTTACAAGCTTCCACTTAGCTAGACTTTTTTTTTTCCTAGCCTCACCACATTACTATAGAACATATTGTCTAAGTGTTTTGTTGAGAGTTTTCATGGTTATATTTTGTTGTTTTTTTTTTAACTCTTGTAAATTCATAAAGATCCATTAAGCTTTCAAAGCACTGGGCCACATTAGCTGAGCTGGAGCCATTCAGGAAAAGCTGTTTGTTTCCGTGCTTCATAAGGTGATTGACATGTGTGACACAGCGCTGGCATTCAGCAGTACAGAGTGTATTAATTAAGCACTTCAAAAGAGTTGCGCGTGTCAGCGCGCTTCTGGGTTTGTGTGTGGCTGGGTGGGCGTCCTTGAAATTTTGCAACGAATGCTGATCCAAGGTAAGAGTCATTAGGCCGCAGTTCACCTGGTTCTGAGGTTATATGGAGTAAGCCCAAGGGAAGATTAATAAGTGCTTTCTGAAGTGAACCTCTAGTGAAATTAAGGTCAGGGAGAGGGAAAACAAGCAGAAAGTAATGAGCAGTGAAAAAGCAAAAGCAAAAAGAAATGAATTAATAGGTAACCGTGGTAACAGAGGTCCTGTGAATAACATATTTGGGACATTGAAAGCATAGAATTTTATCTTGTCACCACTACACAAAAACAAATGCTACAGATTTGTGTTTGTAAATTGGATTAGGTGCGCTGTGGTGTGAATGGGAGGTTGGGACAGAGTGTTGACAGTTTAGGTACTGTGGAACCAGGGACGGAAATCTCATTTTACTCTTGAGGGGGACATCCATCCATTCATTAGCTTTACCACCTTATCTAATTCAGGGTCACTGGAAGCCCAGAGCCCATCCCAGGAAGCACAGGGCGCAGGGCAGGGGACACCCTGGGCAGGGTGCCAACCCACCACAGGGCAAGGGGGACAATCAGTAGAAACATTTCCCAAGAGCAATTCCTGAGGGGGACAAAAATGACAGAGCTTGGTTTACAGTGACTTACTGGGGAGGTAAAGACGTTTGGAAGGGGGGACATGTCTACCCTGTTCACCCCAAAAATTTCTGCCTATGTGTAGAACAGAAAAGGATAAGTGGTACCAGTACTCCTTTTAACCAATCAAGTGTGTAAGTTTCTGTTTAGTGTGTGAACTACTAAATGATAAAAGCATTGTCATACTGGCATGTCTTTTAATACTGATGTGTAATAAGACTGGTGCGATAGCATTTCACTTGATTGTTGGTATGTTTTTATCTTTTTCTTTCCTTTTAAGAACAGACAGGTGGCATAGTTGATAAGGATGTTAAGACCATGCTTGCTGAACCCATTCAAGGTTCCTCAAGGAAAGTATTGGTAGCATCCTTAAAAAGGATGTTTACCCTGAACCGTGTCACTGAACACCCAGCTGTAAAAATTGATGTAACTGCTGGTAGCGTCAGATGATGCCAGCTAAACACCTGAGTAAAAGGGATGAGCAGCAAAATGTCCTCACAATTAAGCAGGTTAAATTTATGCCTGTACCTTTTAAACCAATGTATTGCTTTGGATAGCCACATGCTGTCCCCAGTCTTTTATATGAAAGAGCCATTTGTGGGTAAAATATGTGGTTACCTAATCAGTGATAAAAATGAGAGGTGGGTAAAAGAAATTAGAGTCATCTGGCTCCGACTGTAATTAATTCTGCTGTAGTATCTCTGTTAGCGCTTCTTGGACCAAGGCAGTGTCAGCCGTACGGTCACGCCATTGTGACTAAATTCAGACATGAGCTCGCATTTATTTTTTAAATCGGCTTTTACACACTATGGGAACATCAATAGTAAGGTGAAAGGTGGCAAAATAATACATGGTGTAGTGAAAAAAAAAAAACACAATGAAGGAGGAACAGCTTATCAGAGTGAGAGAACAGAAGCATACTTAACATTCATTGTCTTTCGTCGCCTGTCAGGAAAGTTCCAGAAGGATTTATATCTCCACCGCATGTGCTCATTGAGCTGATGAATAAGAGAACTCAGCGTGGAAATGAAGACGCAGCGGCTGTTTGCAGCTTATTTGCATATCTGGAATACAGACACTCCCCCATCTGCAACCGCTGCATTTTAGGTTTGCACTTCACAAGCTTTTGTTGAGATATGACATTTGGCAAGGTAGGCTTGTATTTGCAATAGCAACACTCTGGTAGGCGGAAGATGTCTGTTATGTTGTAGTGCATCAGTGGTGTTTTGGGGGTGGGGAAAAATTTGGCAATGCCATGTAGAGGGATAGTAGGCACTGTGCCGTGTGAAAGGGCAGTCAGCCGCAGTGGCCTGGCATCACATTACATCTCTGGTGGCATTCCTCACGCTGGGTGGTCGGACAGACCAGAGAAATGGGCTTTTAAGACCATTTTAAGTCCCTGCCTTCACTTCCGCGGCTTTCCGTTTTTCACCCAGTCTAATTTGTTTGAAGATATCCCATGAGCACTGAAGCGTGAGCGTCGAGTAAAATTGCCGCACTAATGGACCCTTGTCCAAGCTGTGAAAGTAACAGTGCTTACCCCCTCCCCACTCACCCTACCCTGCAACTTTTCTCATTTTATCAAACCCTCTGCAGTGTTAATTTTGAATTACAGATTTTGAGGTCTAGAAAGTGCTGATGATGTTTTAAAATGGCCAAGCAAACTCAAACAGTACATTTTTGAATACCGATACAGAGGAAGATCTGCCAATAACTAGCATGAACCATTTCTTCTGGATTGTATGTGTGTGTGTGTGTGTGTGTGTGTGTGTGTGTGTGTATATGTGTGTGTGTTGACTATCAATGGATATGTAAATAAACACATACTATCAGTTAAACAAAACAATTCAAAGTTGAGGTGCATGTTCTGTTGTCTAGGTTACCACACTAGCCGTTGCTGTTTACTTGTCACACTGCACTTGGAACTTCAGTTAAGATAAGTAAAATGAAGTATTTTGTAAGATATATGTTGTCATTAGACTGAACTGCTAATTGTATTGATTTCTTCAACTTTCTCTGTAAAGCGCTTTGAGGCATGCTGTTGCGAAAGGCGCTATATAAAAATAAATTGAACTGAATTGAATTGAAACTGCAGAGTTATGAATGTTTGTCAGTTTGCTTATAAAATGTGTCATTTGTATGGTTTTGTCGTCAAAGATTTTTAATGTTTTAGATGCTTTTTTTATTGTACTATTTCAAAAGCAAAAAGACCATTCCTTAAGTGCAGCAATGAATAGGCATGGCCTTTTAAAATACATAAAAACCATATTGTCAGTCTCATAAGTGAGCCAGAATTACAGTTAACACCTGTTAGAAAGGCAGACGGCAGCACAACCGTTGGCCTTGATAAATAGCCGTATGTTGTTCATTTACCACAATCAGCATAATTTGCTTCTTGTATATTAGGCTGGGTATCAGTAGCTCCAAGAAAATCATTATGAATTAAAGCAGACATGAAAAAAACTGCAATTCTTATTTTAATATTTCACACGTACTAAAAGCTTGTTCAGCACATTAGCAAATACTATTTCTTTTTTTTTTTGACTGATGTCCATTTCGTATCACAGTAATACTTGCGTAAATACGCTCATAAAATCCACATACAGCATTAAATCATAATATGGGAGGCAGGCTTTTTTCATTGCACTCATTTGCCACAGAAGCACTATGCAAATGGTACAAAATTGTGCAGAGCTTCAAATGCAAATTTAGTAGAATTGGATAAATTAGATTTTTTTTGGATTAAAAATGTTAAATCAAGCAGAAAATGTCAAGGTTAAAAAAGTGCAAGTTACTGTCTGCAACTTTAATCTGTAAACAAGAATCAAGGTTTACATTTGCATTATATATAGCATATTGTAATTAGTATGCCACAATGTGGGACAACAAAGCGTTGTAATTACATAACCTCACTGAAAGGTACAGACATCCACTAAGGACAGAACACACTGTTATGATCTGGAGTGTACACCGCCATGATTTCCCCGTTTGATTTCAGAGATTTATTTTACAGTTTCTTCAAGGAGCAACTGGGAAAGGCAGCTTTGTTTTTCACAAGCTGTGTAAGGAGATGGTGCTGAGACTACACCCAGCTCCCACTGGGAGCCGCCTCTCGTGTTAAATTTGCTGTAATTTAAGAATACTCATACGTCAGAGGGTCCTTGATCACCTACTCTTGTCAGGAGCCTTTACCATCAACCATAAACAAAAAAGAAGACCTTTCTACCCGTCTCCTTTTCACCCATTTGTGTGTGTGTGTGTGTGTGTGTGTGTGTGTGTGTGTGTGTGTGTGTGTGTGTGTGTGTGTGTGTGTGTGTGTATGTTTTTGTGTTCCACGTACACGAGCACACACTCAACCCTCACCCCCACCCCCCCTTGCCCCTGCACTCATTTAAAACAGCCGGCCCAGTGGCTGTTCTCCGGTCTTTGCGCCGGCCCTTGTCCTGTGACTCCCTGTCACTAATCCCTTTCAGTTGCATGCGTTATAATTACAACTCCTTCAGACATAATTAATCCCAGCTACCATGACATTATTGCCTTAGGAGCCAGTCATGTCAGTTGATGGTCGTCTCCCAGGAGGGTTTCCTTAACTTCCTTATAGAAAGATTGTTGTTACTACATGTTTTGGTATCTGCTCATTCTTTCTTCTCTACTGCTTGTGGTCCAACGCTTCTCTGTTGAGTAAACGTTCATGTCAGCTTTGGACTGATGTTTTTTAATGTTTTTTAGTTCCTTCCATCTTTGTAAGGTTCTGTTCCAGAAACACTTGAATCCACACAAAACTGGCCACACAGTAGTCCCACTTCCAAATGTTTCATTCTTTTCCTACCCGCAGAATTGTGCTTCTTTAAAATGTACTGTTTAATCGAGAAAATGAATAATGAATTGATTTATAGAAAAATGGCAAATAGATGAGGTATGTTACAAAATCTAAGAGGACCTAGAAGTAGCCAGTAAACAGTAGCCTGTTTTTGGCGTTGTGATCTACACAGTATTAAAACACATGAAAAAGCCTAGAATATACAAATATAAATAGCTTGATAAAATACATTGTAATAATTGTCACACTTAAAGAAAGATTAAGTGTGACACTCTAAATCTGAAGGACTTCACTTCAGGCCACTGTGTACTGCCACATTTATTCATTTATCGCAGCAGGTAAATCGCAGTTAGCTGCAGTGGCTGTCGAAAACAATAGAAAAATGACTTTCAAATGTTGCGTTTCCCTTTGGTTGATTGAAGTCTTTTATTCAGCTTTTTAAAGCAATTTCCTCATAGGTAAGGATGTTGGACTGTCGAGACACACAGCATGTGCAAATAAATTTTCAGACAATTGTGCATATATGCCTTTGTTATTATTGGTCGCTATTGTAGTAACATGATTCCAACTTCAGTCATAAACAATATTGTCCTATAATTTAAAACATACCCAGAACAAAAGAAAGCTATATACGTAACAGATGGTTGATTCATAATCCTGTTTATTAATATTTTTAATTTATTTTTTTCTTTTACAGTCTTTTTTGTAGTTTGTAGTTCTGTGGCTTCTATCAGCAAAATTAATCCAGTGTCACTATCTGTTGAGTCCCACAAGATTTTTTTAGGAGTTTGGTAATAATGTAAATCTGTACTAGAATCATTGAGGGCTTGGATGGGGCAGATCATGTATTCAGCCCCTGATTATCTGGAAAAGGTGACCAACCTCAGTGATAAATAAAAACACCTTTAGCCAATCAAGGCCATTCTCACATAGTATCAACATCTTTAACCAATCAAGGCCATTTTCACATAGTATCAACATCTTTAACCAATCAAGGCCATTCTCACATAGTATCAACCAGGAGTTCTAGAATAGTTCCAATCACTAATAACATGCTTTATATCGTCTCTGTAGAAGAGATCATACTAAATAATGTTCAAACCGCCATTTTATTTTAAATGCCCATAAAAGAAGAACAGTTCACTATCAATTTACATTCATAAGAACATCACAACAGCTTTTGGTCAGTTCCAGAAGTAGTTGCCCCCTCTTTTGTTGACCAGATGTGTTTACATGCATGCTCGATCACTCATTAGCCTGAGCTAGACATCTTCCTTGGACCCTAGTCTCTAGAATCACAACTGACATGGATAGTTGTGCTTGATTTGGAAGGCGCAGGACACAACACTGTGGAGAACTGAACAGAATTAGCACATCTGCACTTTGACATTCAAAGGTGGACACCACTGTATTGGTGATTTAGCCAGTTGCAGAGCCATCATTGCTATCAGTTTGCCATGGCTTTCAGACATAAACATTTCTGGCAAATGTTGCAGACAACAGCTGCAGGAAGGTGGGCAAAGTAGTAAAATCTAGTTTCTCAAAAATGCCCTTTAGTCCCATGAATCTGATGTCAGAAATAATACCTCTGTAAGGAAATGCATTTCAAAACTGTCCTGGTAAATGCCTTGGAACAGTAATTTATTGTCAGGGTTAGTAACCTTTTTGATTCTGTGTTTATGCAATGTAGTCAATATAACGTTCTTAAAGCATTGTGACTACAGATCCCTGCACCCTTGTGCTGGAGACCAGTCTTGGAATTCATCACAGTAAAGGTGGTTACAAGTACACATGATGTGAGTTTATACAAGCCAGTTTTACTCAATCTATGATCTTGTTTATGCAAAATTGATGACGATAAATAACAAAGAACGTTTCATGCTTCAGACAAATTTAGGCCGAGTAACTAGTGAGCCTCTCTCATTTGCGTACCAGCCATTCTGCATAATAACCGCCCTGCCGGGGACAATAATGATTTGTTGATTGATTGACTGAGATGTTCGCTGAGCTCATCATGTGACCTACTCTCACGTCCCACTTGTAATCCATCCTATTGAATAACCTTGAACAACTCACAGGGTCAGAGAGAGGTCCAGGAACCCTCCAAATAAATAGCATAAACAGATAAATAATTCAGAGCCTTTGCCAAAAGCAACAATGGTATGAATTTCATTATATTTTCACCATGGGAACATTCCCTCTATGCAGCATTTATTTTGATATTAATAATTACTTCCTTTAATGCATTTTGTCTTTTGTATTACTGATGTTCAAAAGTTACAAGGTACGCATTACTCAATTTGTTTCCAAAATTTTGAGTCTATTTCCCCATAGTGCTTTTCATCTAGTAGAGCTACTTCTTTATCACACATCAAATTTGTTACAAGGTGTGAAATGTACACAGTTAAACAAACTGTATTTTTTGCAAGAATTTGTGTAATGGATTCATCTTTGCTACATGGAAGGACTATGAGGAAAAGTCTAAGATATTTCAGAACCATATTGTGACTGTTGAACTCTCAAAGAGAATATCAGGTAGTCTCACAATGCATGATGCCTATTAACTGGATTTACTTTATTACACAGAGGCGTCAGTATCACTTTGCTCCAGGCTCAGTGATAACCACAGTGAAAGCTGCGCTACAACAAGAGCTAATACTGCTTCTTAGCAGAGAGCTTTACCTTTTGTTGTCAAGGCAGTTTGTGTGACAACGACTCAGCTTGGACTTAACATGAGAAAGTAAGCTTACGAGCAAGTGTCAGAAGTTGTTTGTGTTTTTAAGAGCTCCACAGCATGAGGGGAATCTGGTTGTTTCAACTCAAACATCAAATGCGCTATTGCGTAGATACAACTCAAGATCCAGACCACAGCCGGTGAGGGGTCTCCTGACAAAGGCAGAGCTGTTCCACTGATGTGTTAACCAGCTGAGATCAGTCATCCAAAAATTTGGCCCATTCATGCTGACTTCCTGGTTTAATCGTTTTTCATTTACATCAAGCCAATTTTAAATACAAGCCTGAAATCCAGCTGTGATTACTCCCTGCTGCTGTGCCAGCCATGTTCAAAAATAAGAACAGCCAAACCTGGTTAGAAAAACACAGACAAGATATCACAGCTTTATGCCTTCTGAAATCAACAACAGCGCAGTCTGGAATAGTAGTTATTAAAAACATTTCAGATAGACTTGTGGTGGAAAGGGAGAATTTTAGAAGATAGCACATGTGGCACTGTGGTAAGTGACTACAGCTGGACAGTTGTGATATGAAATTTTCATTGGCAATGCCATTTCTTGAGTTTTTCCTAATACTAAGATCTGATAGCTAACAAAGTTTTCCAACAGTTTGTTTTGTTCATCTAAATGCTGATGTAGAATCTACTTAAGGTGAAGTTGTTTCACTGAGGGAATACCAACCATGTGCTTTAAAGGCAGATGAATTGGCAGAGCTCAATTCTGCTTCTATAGTATTTCACCTGAGGGCATATGCTTTGCCAACTGACGGCAGTTAATCAAAGGCCTCACCTGTAATTGACACACTCTATTGAATGCCTGTACGGCGCCTTGGTTCTGCGGTGAAATATGCCAATGTAAAATCGGCTATAAAGCTCCCATAAAGGATTCCTCTCTCTCTCGGTTGGAGAGCAAGTGTTCCTAAGCTGAGACTGAGATCAAGCAGGAGAGCATCACCTTTCTGCCAAGACCAGGATTTCAGCTGAGGCAAAGACAGAATTGGTTTTGCTCAGCTGCAGAGCGGTGCACAGCCCCAAAGTTACAAAGGCGGAAAGGTGGAGGCAATGAGCTGGTGGGGAGGTGCAGCCTCCAACGAGCACCTCGAAAAGGACAGCATGGGGGGAAAGGTGCGTTTCAGCACTGTGTGCTAGGCTGGCGTACACCCACCAGTGGTGCTTCAGTGTCACAGGCACAGGGGATTTGTTGAGCGGGGGGGGGGCTGCGTCTGTCACGGTTTTCATTTATGGGAGCTCCCTGAAGTCTCCCCACCGTGTGTGCACTGCCTCTGAAACGCAACAAGACTTTAAGATGGATTTATTTCAAGGCCTTCTCATTGGCAGGATCACGTCGTTTGGGAAAAGGGATTATTTCTTTCTTTTTTTTAACCAAGTAACTATTGTTCAGACAGTGCAGACTTACACAAGGCTGTAGTGTGCCCCCCAATATTATATGTTATACACCCCCAGCTAAAATGACAGGCTGGATAAAGGCAGGACTTCAGAGTCCCCTGCATGAACCCAGCTAACAGATAAATATTTCACAGCATTAGTTGCAAGCCAGCACTATCTTAATGAAACCTCGCTGTTGTTTATTTTCTGGGACTGTGTATTCATATAAAATCTGGGATTTTTAAATTAGCAGAGCCAATTTTGTTTTGAACCAGCTGTAAATGCAACTTTTAATTCTTTTTTGTTTACCTCTGATTTCTTTTCCCCCCTTAAGAACATATCAGTTCATGAATCACATAATATATTATTAAGAAAACTGCAGAATGTTTCACAGAAATATGAAAAATGGCAAAAGATGGGCAAGTCAGTGTATATCAATGCCCTATTGTCTGTTATGTTGTGTTTAATCAGGTTATGTTTACTCCATCTATTTTTAACATTATCTGAATTACATTGTTTCTTTTTCAATAGAATGACTAGATAACAATGCAGAATTATTTCTGGTTGAAAGTAACCAAGAGAAGTGAGGTGTAATACTCCTTATAATTTTTACAGGATTCTCTTGTGAAGTGACCACAGTTAAGTGGCTGATTGATGAGGCAGCAGCAGTTGGCATTGCGACATCTTTGCTCACAGACACAATAAGTGTGGGCATAGGGACCATGACTGATCTCCAACAGGAACGTAATCACTGATTACTCATAACCAGGTCCTCTTCTGGCCATCCGTTACATATTCAGGGATGCTGTGACTTTTAGATGGATAAATTCAATGGTTAAATTTAACTTTTTCCAGCTGAGACTGTTGACCAAAGTAAAACTATTCCTAAGTAGGAAAGATCTAGAAAGGGTTATCCATGTCTGATGTCCATGTCTGATGTCGGGTTTAGTCAAACTTCTCTTGCACAACTACAGACGATACAGAATGCTGCTGCACGACTCCTAATAAGGACTCGTGAAAATGAACAGATCACTTCATCGGCTTCCTGTGCAGTTTAGAATCAAATTTAACGTCCTGATGACCACCTACAAGGCATTCAATAATTTGGCACCACCTTACATTTCAGACCTTATACAGCCTTACAGTCCAGTACAGGCCCTTAAGTCTTCTGAGCTCTATTACTCGTAGTCCCTAAATCAAAGCTGAAGAGTTGTGGTGAACGTGGCTTTTCTGTTGCAGTACCCAGACTATGGAATGAACTGCTGCTTTATATCAGACAGGCCCCCTCTCTTTCATTATTTAAATCTCACCTCAAGACTTTTTTATTGTCTTTGGCTTTAATGTAGACTGATTTCTGATACCATGTTTAATTCACCAACTTTAGGTTAGCCGTTTCAATCAGCAGTGAAAATGGACATTTATTTATCATATTACTCTACTGCGATATTGTTTTTCTGTTTATGTATTGTTGCATTTGACCATCATTGTTTGTTTTGCTGTTGCATGGTTTATTACTTCTTTGCTATTTCTGCCATTGTGCAGCACTTTGAACAACAGCATTGTACTTAAATTTGCTTTACAAATAAAATTGCCATTGGCGTTTATTAGGGTGGACAGTCCTTATGTACACAGAACTCCACAAACAACCAGCTATCAGTATCAATATCATCATCATCACCATCATCACCATCATCATTATCATCATCATCCCAAATGGGAGAAAATACATTCCTCAGTTATACTCTGGCAATTATCAGAGCATAAACTGTATAGGCCAAAGGAGGGAAATCATATAACCATCATGGACATCTTGTAATTAAGATTGTGTCTGCAGTCAAAGCAAGGAGGAAACTAGCATATCTTCTCAAGCAGAATGTCAACCTATGTAATGTCACCAAGAGCTCTAATCTGATTCCAGTGAAATGTACTTTAGTCATTGCACCCACCCACGATTTCAACTGTACGTTAAATTAAAAGCCCATAATTAACATTTATACACGTTAGACAACTGTGGCGATTGGATGTGCTGATTAGGTCTGACTGGGCAATGAAGCTGCATTAAAACAACCATTAGTTTTTTATTTTATTCTTTTGTTGTTTTTATACTCTCACTTTGTTCAAACTCACATAACTAACATAAGTATTAGCGATGCAGTTCCGAATAAGATATTGCTGAAATCGGGGTTTTTTTCTCTGTAAGACTTCTCACTCGTGTTTTAGAGACTGTATACTTTGGCCTGCACAGGAAGGCGTTGTTGTCAAGGACACAAACTCACAGTATAAAGGCTGTTTTTTCATGATGCAGGATGTGTTCTGCCTGAATTGTTGCAGCAAAATAACAAGCTTTATTAAAGTTATAGTTATGACATCCAGGGCAGCAGGTCTATCTCCTGTGATGTTTGTTGAATAGTGATATGATGCTTTAGGTCTTAATCCCATAGAACCCAAGGTGACATATGTGTACTGTACACTTTGATGAGACGGAGCACTTTGCAGTTTAGTTCTTCACTGGCTTTGAAATCACTAATACCCAATGTTACGCTTGTGTAAGATGAAAATGCGTGACTTTGATTGGTAGAAGCTCTGGAAACCATCTTATGACACGCAAAGAATCTCTAGTTCACCTCATGGATTCTATCAGGGTAAAGGTGGCGATGTCATCATGACAGAAGTACATTCTTTTTTCTGTTGGTTCTCTCCAAATTTTGTATGCCTCACTATGTGAAATATCAAAATATTGTATTATGTAAAAACACAAAGAAAGTGTGCCACAGTATTATGTTTTATTCATTTGGCAGACGCTTTTATCCAAAGTGACTTACATTTCACATACAGATTACAGTGAGTTAGTGGTGGGTGTTTTGTTCAAGGACTTGAAGCAGGAACCTTCTGCATCCCAGCCTGATGTTCTACCCATTGAGCCACCAGGCCAGCATAAGTCTTTTGTCCCAACATGTTTTGGTTGAACCAAAAGTTGTGTACCTATTAAACACGAAAAGGGCCTTTGACACAGCAGAAGTGTACAAGGAAATGATATAAATTCTGCCACGAGAAAAGACAGAATTCCATTTAAGCATTTTAATATCAAGACATGAGTAATATTAGTAATTCAAACACACTGGTTAATCAGGCTTAATTTTACTTTGACCTCTTCAGATTAACATAGCAATACATAATTGCACAGTGCCCCAGAACGTTATAAAGACCGTGATCACAATTCAGTTACATTCTCATTTAAAAGTCTGTTCAAAGATGGAAAGGAGCCAGACTAGGAAGCTGAGTTGCTTTTTATCACCAGAATGGGTTTTATTCTGACTTGAAGACAGCCACACATAAACTCACAAGTGGAGAGCAAACAGTCCAAGCAAGAAGCTGTAAGTAATGTCATGGCATGAAATTTATAGAAGTTTTGCATAGAAATAGCTTGCAGCATTTAAAGGAAAGACCACAGTGTTCTGAGCCAACTGCAGCAGTACAGTTGAGATAAATACTTATTTCAGCCTCCGTCAGTCAACACTAAGGAACAGTAGGAGAAGTGAATGAATGGGAAAAAATAATGGAACCTATATATATATAAAAACACAACATAACGTTTACTACTGTTATAGGCAATGTCAAAAGAAACATGTCAGCTTCTATTGCCACCTCACATTACCAGTGAAAATCATTATCCTCTGTGTATGTGTGTTTGTGTGCGTTTTCAATTTTTTTATTTTTAACACAGTGGGAGAAGAATGGTAAAGACTTAACTAGGATAAGGCAAATCTTTAAGTTTCAGCGCGAGCATGTGTGCTGTGTGGAAGACTGCCCTTAATGTTGAAACTCACAAGGCTGGAATTGCTGCAGACGTACATAAAGCATGATGTCTTCTGAAACACGCCTTTGTCAATGTAAAATCATACAGTTCATGCTCCCTCTACCCTCCTGCCCATTTCTAATTTAAAAGCAAAGGCTTTGTTCCTCGTGGGTGGTCTGTGGTGACCTTTTTTTTTTTCTCAAACTCGGCATGGATTTATGACTTAATATTAAAAGTTATGGCTTTGCGTCCCTATAGAAATATTCTTTAATATCATATATATCCAAAACCATAGGGGTTTGTCGGCACTCTTTTATAATTCCAGAAAATTAGTCAGAGTCACCTATGGAAAATAAATAAAGGGGGAAAAAAGGAGGCAATCAAGCATTGGACTTTCACAGGTTCAATGATGTAGAAACAAGACTATGTTTCCACTGCAAGTCCATTTGCAAAACTGGATGAGCTGGCACTGCCAAAAACACATGGGGACTATTTTTACACCCACAGCTCTGCTTTTTGCCCATTGCCGCTGCAATACTGTGATTACACACGCCTCTTTTTTTTCTCAGGTTTTATTTTTGTAAATGAGCAATTGGCTGAGAAAACTCCACCCACCATTGTTGTTGTTAGTGAAATGTTTCATGGAAGCCAACCACACAAGGCAAGCATGTTCATAGATTACATCATCTCTAAAGTACCTGAGAAACTTTAATTGGCTCCTTTTGAGTGAATCCTTTTACCGCACCAGGACCTTTTGGGTGAGTTTGAGAAGTTTACCTCTCAGAGTTTGACTTACGAAACACAGCCTGGTAGTGTGATAGTTGAGGGAAGGACATTATCTAGTGAGGTTCTTCTCCTTGTATCAGCCTGGTATTAGACTTGAGCAGGAAGAAAACCAGAATGGCTTGTGGTTCTGATAAACTGCATGGGTCAAAAGCACATAAGATCCACAAAAGAGAAACAGACACAGGAATTTGTAGCACCATGATAAAGACATAGTTTGTTGTACATAATGTGAACCTACAACCTTAAATAATCAACACAGTCAAAGAACAAGTGCAAAAATGTCAGTCTGCTGAAAGGTCTGCCAGCCGTGCCCTTGGGGCTACCTGACTCCATATGTCCTTGTATTTTGTACGAAGCGCAGCTCAAATTAATGAAGATGACTGTGCTTTTAAGAGATCCGCTGCACCTCGGGAACTATTTCCACATTTGTATGCAAGAACTAATTTCAGAAGTTCTGTTAAATTATGTAAAATCCTTTTGGGGAAGTGAGGGACGGTCACTGGAAAACGACAGAAACTGAGAAGTAACAAGGACCAAAGATCTGAGATAAATAAAGTGAAAAAGTGAAAGATCTACTGAAAGATGTTAAAAAGCTCACACAACCCAGGCTATGGATGTCTGTACTACACCAAATATTATAAAAGGAAGTATTCCAGACTTTATTATTTTACATAAACACACAAACACACACACACACACACACACACACACGCACACATGCACAAACTAAGGTGATGAAACTCTGTCCAAGGTACAAAACGTAAAAATGCATTTTGAATAGAATTACTGTAAACATGCGTAGGAAGGCAACATCGGTCTATATAAGCATATTAAATGTTTATTGGTCTTTGTAATTCTGTTCATAAGATAAACAAATTTAACTGTCTTTTTGGCCTTCTACTGAGTTTCAATTAAATGTGAAAAAAGTCTAAAGTAAAACTGTCAGTCTCAAAAGTAAAAAAAAAGAGTAACTATTTCATGCCTGATATACAGTAACTACCTGTAACAGCCTCCATCAGGCAACGCTTCATTACACCCCAGTCACACAACTATGAGCACACAAACACCTCAATCATAATCACATCCACCTGCTTTAATACTGGCAGCCTCACCGGTTCACTTGTTTCACTTGCCTGCTATTTCTGTTGTGTCTTCACAGGTTAATTTACAATGCACGGAAAGTGGCTCTGCTAGACTTCAAACCTGCACAGCCGAAGGCCACACAGAGTTACCAGCCAAGAGGTTTAAACTGTTGAGCTAAAGACATGAGTCCTCCACTAAGGAAACTATAATTGAACTCTTGTCTTGCTGACTAGGGGTTTCCACCATAATGGAGTGACTTGCCTCCACTATGCAGGTACATGTTGAGCAACTCTGTCTCCCTCAATCCTGCAGGCCGCAAGTCCCATCTGTGACAGTTTCCCATCCTCTTGTGAATTTCAGTTTCCCTGGAATGAATTTCCTGGTTTTTGCTATATCTGCCTGGGTTATCTGTTACAGTTCCAAACTGTCATTTTGGCTTCCTCATTGTACAGTTAACCAACAATAAACAAAGCTTTGCTCTTGGACATGATTTCTTGAGCTTTATAATCATTTTAATACCTTTTGGGGACTAATAACTCACTAATGTTTTTAATTGGCATGGTAAAATGTTTTCCTTGTATGACTTAGTAAAAATTGTAATTTAGCAATTATTTTACATTTACAATTTATAAACATTAGATAATGTAGAAATAGACATGCAATGTAAGATACGTTAATGTAAGTTTTAATTGCCCTTTTCCACTGACACACTTAAAGTATGCATACCCCACTGTCACACTCCACTGTAACTGCCTATCCACTGCACTTTCACTGTACCATAGCGTGTCAGACAGACCCTACTCTGGAGCAAATCTGAAGTGCTAGCAGTCAAAGAGCAGTGTTTGACTAGGGTGTTTCTTTGTTGGACTGCTTTTCAGTTTAAATTCTTGAGTTCACTCAGTTTAGGTTTTGGTTTCCTTAGAAAACTGAGACCATTTCGATTTTGCAGCCTGAAGAGGTGCAGATGCCGTTTTTTGTTTGTTTGGTCAGAGGACACAATACAGCAAGACTCGGAAGGGTCGATCAAGAAAGATGTGTTTTGGGACATTACTGGAAAGTCATCTGAAATCCATCCATCCATCCATCTAATCTCTGTACTGTTGGTCCAACTCTGGGTCACGGGAAGCCTGGAGCCCATCCCAGGAGTCACAGGGTGCAGGGTAGGGGACACCCATGGCAGGGTGCCAACCCACCACAAGGCACACATAGGCACACAAAAACACCCAAGCACTTTGGAGACACCAATCAACCTAACTGGCGTGTCTTTGGACTGTGGGAGGAAACTGCAGAACACGCAACAAGCACAAGGAGAACATGCAAAATCCACACACACACAGACCCGAGGCGGCAATCAAATCCCAGGCCTGGAGGTGTGAGGTGACAGTGCTAACCACCACACCACCATGCCGCCTAGTTAGCAAGAACGCAGGTGGTAATACACTAAAACAATGATAAAAAAAACTTGAGTAGAATACAAGTATTTCACTTTACATAATTCACTGCACATGTATTAGTACTGTATTGAGTATCTAATTTGCTTGCAAGTCATTAAATCAAGGAACTCCTTTCTCCATGACATACCTGCTATCGTAAAAGTGATCATATCCTAATTAACAACCTGCCATAACAGACACACACTGTGGCAGGTTTTTGATGTAGATGTTAAAGAATGAGCTCACACTTTTAAATCTGATAAAAATAACACACTGCTTGTGTATGCGTGTTGCTGACTTGATCTGGAATTTGGATGGTTTTCAGTGTCAGTGTTTATACATGTACAGTATCACTGTCAAACATGTAAAGCTTTCCTAAACAATTCATATACTCCAAGTCTATGAAGTTACTACCATTTTTTCTGCTTTATATTGTTAAAATATTTGTACTATGTAATCAAAATCAATTGAGTTCCAATACAGCAAAGACCAAGTTTTGCAATCTAAACTGATAAAAGACTTATTCTTTTTTCATTTTAACCTGTTTTAATTTTTTTTCAGAAGTTACTGTTCAGTATATTTTTGTCTCAAATAGATGCGCCCTGTCCATAATTTGCATCGCGATCATTACAAAACATACAGATTTGTATCCAGGTGTACACAAAGCTGAACCTAAACTCAGAATACAGCTCGCTTTGTAGTGGAAAAGCACTGAGCTCCCTTCAGTGGCAGGATTCTCAGTTACAGGGGTTTCCACCGTAATGGAGTGACTTGGCATGTAGGTGCAGGCTTTTGTTTCAGCCAATTTCTGTTTAGGATTTAACTTTTACCTCAATTAAAAATATAGATTTTATTTCTGTAATAACTGTGTCAACACAAATTCTCAGTAAGCTTATTTCATTTTTAAAAACCATTAAAAAGACCTACTGATGTTGTTTCTTAATTTTTAATTTATAGTATATTTTTGATCCTTTAATCCATTTGTTGTTAATAATCCCTTAAATCACTTTTCCTGATTAAGCATTCTTTGTTGTTGGCACCTGTTTGTGTTGTTTATTAATTAATACAACCTGAATACTATTTATGATTACTGGTTTGAATTTAACACCATTGCCTAATTATCCAGATATGTTCTGCTCTGATTTTGCAGTTGGAGGGAAATTGTTATGTGTGATTTACATTTTGTTTGTTACAGATCATCTTAAAGCATGAGTCTCACTTTTAACTTTTTCGTTGTAACTTTTATTTTCTCTCAGTAAATTAAAACAACTAAGCACAGACAGATGCAAATGTTCAGGATGAACGAAGAAGAGAGTGTGTAATTAATATTTAATTAAGATAGTGGTCACACTAAAATGAATGAATTGGTTGGAAAGAAAACCTGCACCCAAAGGGGTCCTCCAGGACTGTGACTGAGAACACCTGATCTGTGTTTATTTGTGTCGGTCCTTGCTGTTCATTCTTGTTTGTTCTTCCTGCTTTGTGGTTTTGCTCTTCTGGACTACACAGTTGTGTCTCTGACACCCCTGTCCAAGAAAAGCAGAACTTGTGCTGAGAAAGAAGTAAGACCCTAATTCCAGGCTTCTACAAAGTAGCACGACTGTGTCAGTAATGCCATTCAGGCCAGTAATAATGGTGGTAGCACAGGTGTATATTTGGCAGACTTATGATTTTGTTCAAAATACATCATTAACAGTTCTGGATTTTGATTCATATTTTTTAAATATTCCATATTCCTGCATTGATCAGCCAGGCATTCTGTGAGGTCGACCTGTTGGCAGTAAAAATTATGATAATGGCCACATTGCAATCTAATCTCCATGCAAACTGAAGCATCTGCGCACGCAAATGTATCAAACACATTTTAGGCAGCAGTCAATGTCATCCCTTCCAGTTGATGTAATTGTACCATTTGATCCACCTATCTTATGCATGACTAGCTGCCAAGAATCTGCATGCTAGCAGCCCCCTGCTCTTCAAGCTTCCTGCTTTTTTGCTGCGCCATAGCGTGAAAAAAGCTAATGGGCCATTAAACACAAGCCTCCTGTGAATAAAATGTACCTGAAAGAAGTCCTCTAATGAGAGCTGAGGACCAGATGAAAAACAAGTTCTGTTTTGCACCCGACTGAAACGAGGGTCCCTCTCCACCATGTTCATAAATCCTTGACCAGCAGCCATGAGCTTCTCTCTTACTTTTCAGCAGCTTCCTACTCGGGGCACAGGAAAGTCTCTAAGTGGTGTTCAGCAGGTTAACAGAGAGATTAAATGAAAATTTAATTTTAAAGTTTTCTCTGAAACGACCTTGCACTTGCCTGTCACTGTTGTACCAGAATAACAACTAAAACTATTGCTTTTCTTTCTTTTGGCTGTGAAATCAAGGCATCACATGCAAAATAACCTCTCTGTTTCATTACAATAGCTCATCTAAGAAATATTTTGCTGCCTTTGACCCTTTCCCGTTCTGATGGGTCGACGTACTGATGGTACTACAAGTGCACTGAGAAGCTATACCGTTGTTCATTGTATCTGCAGACCAAATTATTACGATTGTTCTGCACAACAAAAATACTAATGTTGTGTGTGTGTATTATGGAGCCTTTTTGTAATCTCAGTGTGAGGACTGAGGAGTGGGAAGCTCAGAAAGCTAGAGCCGTTAATCGGAACGCTGACATCCTGTGATCAGTCAATACTTTACAACCAAAAACAGATTTTTATGAGGCATGATGGAAAAAATAAACGTGAATGTTATTTTCTTTCATGAAATCATTTTTATTTTAGTATTTTTGCAAGATGTCCTTATTTTTATTTTAAGTAATGAGTTTGATTTTCTGTGTGTACGTTTCACGTTGGTGATAGTTTTCGTATATAATTATAACCATGTTTCCCGGCAATAGCAATCTGTAAAGTGTGACTGCCTAACAGTACATAAAATTAAAAATTGCAAATGGTGAGATGAGGCAATCTATTCCAGGCATAGCAGGAATCACACAAGCTGGAGAGATGAGAAGACCTCTGAACATGTTGAATTGTAGTGGATATGTGGATTTTCTCCAGAAAACACCTGCTAGCTGTCCCACTGGCAGAACTTCTTTTAAGATGAGAGCAGAGGATGCTCAGAATACACAGAACAGCAGACAGAGTCCCTTTGGAGGAAAGACTAAGGCAGTGAACTACAAAGAAAGCCCAGCAGAGCCTTCATGCTATCTTCATTACTAAAAATCAGAATGGACCTGGTAATAACAACTGTCAGTATCTTGCCAGTTACTAAGTGCTTAACTTCCCCTTTGATAGAACTTTCCAGGTCAAATGAAACATTTTGTATAATACTGGGATTATTCCATAAGCATATGTGACTGGCTTTTGAATAGTTCAAAAATATAGGAGGTATGTTTATATAATTGCCAGAGTCCTCTAAAATAGATAGAACTACTCATGGTTAATGTTACAACAGCAAAATACTTCAGATTAATAATGTTCATTTTATCTTCAATCTGAAATAATGCCATAATGACACCTATCCGATTTTCTATATCCCATAAACAAAACCTGAAAAAACTGGGAAACTCATTCTAACTATTTGCTGCTTTCTTATTCAGCGGGCTCCCTGAAATCTTAGACAAAAGACAGACACTGCATTACTATGGCAATGTTCAAATAGAGGCCATGGGTTAAGTGCTGCCGTAAGTCCTTTTGTGCTGTATTACTATCTCACTTTGCTTTAAGCTTATACGGGGGCTTAATTCAGAGAGAATGCCTTAAAAAAATCATCTTTCAGGTGCTAGGAATTCATTCTCTGCATGGTGGTAAAAGCCATGATACAAAACTCCCAAAGTGGCATCCACTCAAAAGCAAAATTATAACACACTTACTTAAAATTATACCCACACTCTTTAAAAAAACACTCAGGGTATTAAATAATATGAATAATTTAACAAGAGAAAGCTGAAAGCCTCGAAATATGCCTCTTAATGCATACATTTCCAGTTTTCTGCCTGCAGTGAGTGCTGGCCTCCAGGACTTCAGCACCATGAACAGCAGGCGCAAGCAGGTTGCCATGCAGTCAGCAGGCAGCAGTGGGAAATCTTCACACGAGCTGGAAGGACTCAAAGAAGCTTTATGACTGAGCACAGACTCCACATTTGGTGTAATTTATATACACACTCAGAAGGTTTCCAGGTTCTCAGTGGAGCAGAGCCAGAAGTTGATGTAATCACCCATCGCTGCCTGGCGAAATTTGTCATGCAAATATGTCGTTTAAAGATTTTCACAGTTCTCAGTCATAATAGCATAGAAGACACATGAGAAAGTTTCACCGTTTTCTGGTTCAATTCTTTAGTAGAAATACAATTTTCCGGATTTTATTAAAATGGCCAACATGTTAGGGATAAGCTTCCACAGCACAATCTGCCCACATTACATGCTAAAACAATGTATTTGGTGTAACAGGTTCCAATAATAATAACAATAATAATGTACAACACCAGAATTACAAATCTGACTACAAAAAGTCATAAAAAAACAAAATGTAAAGAAATAAAATTTTGAAAGCAAAGCATTTAATTTACCTCTTTAGTGTTTCGCTGTAAATGGAGATATGTATAAGTGATGAAGTCAGTAAAGCCACAGCCCTTTCAAATATTAAATTCAGATTTATGACCTGCCTCTTCTGTGAAATGGGAAAAAATGAACGGTAATAAGTTCTGAATCATTTCTTCAAATATTACTTATGAAGTATTAATATTGGTTTTATACGTTTTCTGTTTATCATTTCCATTTTTTAAAGTCAAATTTTCAAAAATTTTATTAGATTTTACAATGATGCAATTTAAATGCTTTAATCATGTTTTCTGCAATGCGTTGGGCACCTTGTACAAGGTGTCCACCGCTTTATGCCTTGGGATACCTGTGATAAGCTCCAGACACCCCTAAAGAGGACAAGTGCTTGGGTAATGGATGGAATGATTTGTGGCAGTTCTTGTAGCTTACTCTTTTGTAGCACTGCTAATATAATATTAGTTTTTTTTCTCTGCTTCCAGCCCAATTTTTACCAGGAGTATTCATGATAGAAATCACATAAGAGGATAGCCTATGGTTTAATACATATAAAGTAGTAGTAATAGCTGTTAAAGACTGTGCATCTATAATACTTTTTTCAGACAGCAGTGGGAACAGTCACACTGGGTTTACCGTGCATTAGGAAATGTAATCAACCACGCTGTGCTCAAATGCATCAGGACTGACTCCTGTGCATTACACTTTTTTCAGCATCTCTTTCACATCACAGCAATGCAGTCGGGTAATAAAACCATCTTCATTTCACATGTCGCAGAAAGGATAAATTACCTTATTTTGCTGCACAAACGGGCCTTACTTCAGCATTCAAGACTGTCTGCCATCTAGTCTCCATAAGGCAACTGGAAATGAAGCAAAATCAAGTCAGAGTTAGACATAGTGAGAGGTGGAGGAAACACACACACACACACACACACACTTTCTCTCTTTCTCTGTTTGTCTCTTAGCTAAATACATTGAGCAGACATTATTGTACAATCTGTCCTTGCTAAGTCTGAAAAATTTGTTGATTGCCTTTCGTCCGGCAATAGCTATTTATATAGTTTGTTAGTTTTCTGTAGCAAAAGAGGTTATGCACACTGCAGAAAGTTATTGATATACTGTAAAGCCCTGAAAATATTATGGTTAGTTTCCCTGTCCTTAATAAAAAATTTGTCTTAAATTAATTTAAATATGTAGCCTTTATAACCCATTTAGTACAGCAGATAGTGAATGAACTTTTTCATATTGAAGTAGCCATCACTGGCTGTTATCATGTTAATTCACTGGGTCGCTTCCATCAGTTATTCAGAGTGTATCTATCATATACAGAGTCTACTCTGAAATATGAGCATCCCTACCAGTAGGACCAGAGTAGCGTGTGTGTGTGTGTGTGTGTGTGTGTGTGTGTGTGTGTGTGTGTGTGTGTGTGTGTGTGTGTGTGTGTGTG
>JABJVR010041120.1:0-31653 GCA_025773905.1 Chitala chitala
TCTGTAAAGCGCTTTGAGGCATGCTGTTGCGAAAGGCGCTATATAAAAATAAATTGAATTGAATTGAATTGAATTAACAAGATAACTAATATACCCCACCCATGTCCAGGTACCATTAACGAGATAACTAATATACCCCACCCACATCCAGGTACCATTAACAAACTAACTAATATACCCCATCCACGTCCAGGTACCATTAACGAGATAACTAATATACCCTACCCACATCCAGGTACCATTAACAAGATAACTAATATACCCCACCCACGTCCAGGTACCATTAACGAGATAACTAATGTTATTCATTTCACCTGTCATATATATTATTGTTCTAAACACAAATGCTTCTAGGAATAGTTTTTATAAGGCCTTCCAGTGCTAAATTGTATGTAAAATATGTAGAATTGTGGTGACTGAATAGAAAATAAATTGTGGGAAAAGAAGCTGCTTAAACCAGGAACTGTCTGTCCTAATGGACCTCTAAGTGTTAAGACACATGTCTCGTAGCATGTTATGTTGTAATTCTCTGTAATTTTCACTGTTTTTACATTACTTGAGTAAGTTCCCTTTCATATACACGAGCAAAATAAATCAATAGAATTCATAATAGCTATGGAAATGTCAATTACCATCTTTCCCAGAAAACATTCATACACACCTATTCAAAACCTTCAATTATTCAGAATAGCAGACTCTACTGCAGGAATTTATGCATTAATACAGTATCTCACCATATGTTAAGGGGCAGCAGCTGTTATGATTTTCTTGTTTGTTAAATGTCAGTTTTGTTTGCCAGTATTATAGCACAGACACTAAATTGCCTACTCCAGCCCCAGTTGCTGTTCTACAAGACATTGATGAAGGTTCACATTTGCAAGCCTCTTCACATCATTCCGTTCCCATGGTGCGTTCCCTCATCTTGACCACCATCTCGCCGCTGTGCCTTTATCCTCTCACTGGTCGTACCTGCAGACCTGATCACCCTCCCTCAGCAAAACTGCCCCACTAAATCACCAGAGGTGCTCACAATGCAGATGTGAATCTTTTTTATTGCAGATAATTCTTGATAAATTGTAACGGAAAAATGAAATAGTTAAGACATACCCTGTAAAAGTCTGGGCACATAACGCAAGGTACTGCTCTGAAGACCCATAAACCATACTGCCAAGACGACTGGGGTAAAATGCATAGCCCCTCTAATGCTTATCAAGGCTTTTTATACGCAGTCCTGAATTTAATTATGACATTTACTTCACTCTTTTGTTTGAACACTTGGGATTTATGTAAAAGGCGTCCTGCTTCGAGTTACATACCTACGCAGCCAACGTGTCTTTTCCAGGAAACATTGTTCTCTGTTTTGACCAAAATAAACAATAAGCATTGTACCATCAATATATGTTAAAATAATTTTAATTGAGAATAATTCATATGTAAGAGCCATGATCATTTTCATCAGTGCTCTGTTATTACAGAACTTCTCCACTGATTCTTTCTTTGTATTTTTACATAAAACATAAAAAGTTGCGTCTTTCCAACAAAAATGCATGTTCTGTGACTATCGTCTCTTTTATTTCTCAAGCATTATCATGGCAACGTGTTTTTATTGGCTGATCAAAGAATTACATCAGCAAAACATTACCACATTTTTGTACAGGAAAACAATAATTTTTAAACATATACTACTACTACTACTACTAATAATAATAATAATAATTTATTGACATATTCCTACCACCAACAAAATTATTAGCCTACAACGAGAATAGGCTAAGACAGACTGTGACAAGCTAAACTGTGCTTTCTTACTGCAGACGCCATCTTTACATGCAACCTCAGTGCTTAGGAACAGGATGGTAAATAAGGAATTGTGCAAAACATGAAGAAAACCCATACATTTTACCACATGTAAAGGACAACCGAGTGTTGTGCTTATTCAGTTCTGGAAAAAAGTAATAAAAAGATTAAATTAGTCCTGTGTACCATAATTAATTTCATATCCCCAAGTCCATTAATATATCTTTTATGCTAAGCTCCATAAACTCATCACTGCACTGTTACTAACACATAAGAGGTAAAAAAAATACAAAAATGAAATCTCAAAAGAAATGAGTGTAAAAAGAACTCGGAGTTCATGAATAACCTTGGATGTCGACATTGTGTTAAAAAAGGATTAATGGTCTATTTGCTCTGCCTCTTCTATCATATTTAAAGAAAAGGAAATGGACCTTTTGTTCAATAACTGCAAAGTATCCTTGTGCCACACTTTCTCTTTTTAATGACATTTGTTGCTTAATTTCATATTTCTTAATGAAATAACTTGACATGGAATACATTCTTAGTCTAGTTTTACTTTTGAGGTCAGAGCCAATTACAGTGATGTTTATTTCTGCAGTGTGTTCTTGCAGCAGCTGTTGTTTAGTGTGCCGTACATCTCAGTGCGAAACATTTTGAAAGGAGTTAAGCCCCTCTGGAAAGGGCAGAGTGTATAGTAGTGCACACTCAAGTGAATTCTCTGAACTACTTCTTTCACTTCACAGCTTCACAATGTTACAGAGAGACACCATAGTGGATTCTGGTTGGTATTTCAGCAGGCTCCCACTGTAGTGGTAAGAGTATTCAATACTACTGTTATTCCTTTAATGCTGTGAATTTTTAGTCAAAGCACTGCCCTCCTACTTTGACTGGAATGGGATGGGAATGAAGATTGCCATGATGACACAGGAATGGGGACAAATCATGTCAGTGTGTCACACCTCAGTTATGTCTAATACATCTTCGCTTTTGACTAGCTTACAAATTGTTTATTATAATTAATTATTATAATAATTGTTTACATGTTTATCAAAGGATGCATTAAAGTTGAATCCCTGGAAATGATTTACTACAGAGCACTTTGATGATGCCATGTTCTGACACAACATGCTTTGATGCTGGATCTCTGAGAGAGCAGTTTCCTCTGTCATGTCCTCTCCCGGTTTGTTTTGGATCATCCCATTGAAACCCTTAAGGGTAGCGTTTTTGTGGATCAGACCAATAGCACCGGAGGGGGAGGTGAGCATAGGTGCCTGATAAATCTGGTACACTGGAGCCTGTAATGTGGATGTGTTGATGGTGCGCCTTAGATAAGTTAAAATCAATAACAAATTATAACAAAATACCTGCCTGAAAGTACAAAAATATTACTGCCTTAAGACTATTGCTATTGATTTGAACTTATCACAGAAGTGTCTGCCATATCAGTTTGATTGAATTGAGCCCTAAGGTGTGCTTTAGCTGCTAGGTCTTACTGTATAGTCAACGTATTATATGGCAATAAATAATGAATGAGTTTCTCTCTGTTGATGTTGCAGGTTTTGAAAATTTATTGCTGTGATAATTTCAGTAAGTAGTGCTCTCCAGTCCAGGGATAGAAATAAAGTACAATTGTAAAGGTAATTAAAACACAAATGGTGAGATAATTATTTTTTAATGGAGTGGAACAGTCTCGCAATCTGTTTATATTCCAAGAATGTATTTGGTTTTTAATTATTCTCCTGGAGGAATTAAAGACGTTCCGTGAAATTACTGAATTATTTCAAGAGGCCAGTGTTTATATTATTTACTTTCATGGTTAACGGTTTTGAGCTGTGGAAAAAAGCACTCAATAAAAAGATGAACATAGACGAATTTCATCTTTCACGGGTGTTTGTTTCTCGTACACCACAATATAGCATATGCCTAATGGCTTCCCATATTCATTGTTTTCTTGTTTTGTTTGGAAATACAGAAAAAAACAATCAAAATACATTATAATATGCATATTATGTATGTGATTGTTGAGCATGAAAGACAAAACAAATACATTCCATCACTCTGACAGCGTAGTTTCTCACAGGACTGTATTCACATCGGTCTAAACGGTTGCATGTGTCTTCATTGACAAAATCAGTGTGACATTTTATTGATGAGTCCCACTCCACATAAACTCGTGGACACTGCCATATGTCTTTCTTGTAAGGAGACCAGAGGGGTTTTTTCCTTTCCCAGGTGACTGCATACAGTACCCGGTACTGCCAGGAAGCCTTCCATCCAACTACTAACAAGGCCCAACCTTGCCTAGCATCCAAAAGCAGATGGGATTGAACTACGTGGGCCTGGTTTGCCCAGTTAAAACAAGGGAAATTATGTTTGGTCTTTTTATGTACCGTTAATTTTTTTGCATTCGTCTGAATTGTAGGACATCCAGACTATACATGAAATGTTTGAATATTATTCACGCTCTAGCGCTGGTGATTTGTGTATTGGAGACTCATAACTGAGACCTGGCATTCCCTTCCTGCAGAGTACATGTAAGTGGTATAGATGAGAAGTGGAAATACAAGTGCTCAGTAGAGCAAAGCTAATTTTCATAATAAATCAGCACTGATGTTAATGGTGACAGGGTTGTATATTTTATACTCATGACTCCTATGTATTTGTAAATATTTAATAATATTTACATTCAATATCTTGGTACCATTGTGAAAATCAAAACTGTGTTTAAGCTTTTTGCTGTGTAGATCTCAGGTGACTGTTGTACTTCTATGCCTGAGGTATTGAATAAGACTGTACAATGTTTAAGGTAATAACAAGGCCTTTCTGCTGTCAGTACAAGCTTCCCTCAGACAGAAAAACATAGGAAAATTGATCAGATTAGATCTGAGGTTTTCACTCTGCTTTATTCTGCATCAACAGAAGTGAGACTGAAATTTTAAGCATGACTAAATTGGTCTAATTAACCTACAAACTGTGTTGACTATGTGTGCACCTGTGTGTGTGTGGACCTGTATGTGGGAGGACCTGTATGGGTGTGGACCTGTATGGCTGAGGACCTGTAGGGGTGAGGACCTGTCTGTGTGAGGACCTGTATGTGTGAGAACCTGTATGGCTGAGGACCTATATGTGTGAGGACCTGTATGTGTGAGGACCTGTATGGCTGAGGACCTGCCACAACATTATTTAATTTGAAAGTCATTAAAAACTGAAGACCATATGTTGTGATGTTTTCTGCAGTCAGTGGTCTTAGATTTATTCAATTGTTGTTTTTATCTGTTTAATCTGCTTTATTTTTCCTTTTCTTTATTTGTTTATTTGACTTTTATAACAACCTCAAAAAGGATCATTTGAAAAACCATACTGATTATCACTCATAAAATGATTTATGAAGGTATATACTTACATTGTAGTGTTTTGGGAAAGAAACGTAAGGATTACACTGATGTCCAAAACAAGTCGTGCGCTTTAGGGTGACTCTTATAAAAATTAGGAATATCAAACCAAATATTTCATGCTGCACATATAAAAAGGTCCCAGTTAAGAGAAAATTTGTGCCAGAACTGGATGAATTTCCAGACATCACATCAGTCACTTTAATCATTTGTGACAAGACTTGCAGCTGGTATTGATCTCCTCATAATCACCCTAAATTGGATGATAATGATTCAGAAATGAATAATAAATCTCTGTTACAGTTGGGCAACCCTAATTGCATAAGGAGTTATTGAAAAATAGATAGATGGGTGGACGGATGTTACACTTGATGATTTCAAAGTGGGGTGGGCAGATTGGCTCACGCAGATCGGGCCGGACGGGCCAAATGCATTCATTCCTTTGCACATTTAGTAGATGTTTACATAGTGCCTTACATCTTGGCCCTCATGAAAAAAAGTCTTATTTAAAACCTCTTTCCTTTCCACATATACTGTACATATATAAAACTATTAGCACTAGAGCATGTAGTTAGAGAGCCCCTCGATTATGGAGCAGACTGCCTGGTTATGTATGGCATGCTGAATCAGACTCTAAATCGGTCGTTAAATCTCAATTGAAGACCTACTTCTTTGATGTTGCTTTCCCACAAGTCTCCATAGCTCACCGTAATTAACACTGCTGGTGGTACAGTACATGTCAGTGTACCTTTAGTATTCTGTTATGTCACTGGCAGTCTCTCTATTAGGCACTAACCCCCCCCCCCCTTTGTAATTCTTCTTTATCCATATGTCTACTTATCTTCCGAAAGTTCAGTATACCCCCCCAGATGAAGCTGTTGCACGAAGGATTCTGCAAGCCTACAAAGCCATACTCCTACATGTACAACACAGACAGACGTCATATTGACATTTACATTAATAGTGCTTATATTGCCTTTATATTCTGTAATGTTGGTGTGCCTGGGGGGTTTGGGCAACCAGCCAATTTGGGATCCTTATCCATTCCCCAGTGTTTTTTTCCACAACATGGAATTTTTGGGTCCTCTCCTCTGTTGTCAGCTGTCTTTAACTTAACTTTAGTAATTCTGTATACGGTTAATTCCATGCAATAAATGTATTTCATTCCAGTAAGTCACCGTGACGCAGCATATTGCGAAAGGCGCTATATAAAAATAAATTTAATTTAACTGAACTGAATAAAACGTTTTATTCATGCCAGGTTGTACATTATAATAATGTCCACCCATTTTCAGCCTCTTATTTGGGTCCAGGTCATGGAGATCATGACAAGATTTTGTTAATCCGATTAACAAAAAACATCTGAAAGTAATTAACATATTCTGTGCTGATGAACAAACATTGTATTTAGCTGGAATGTTACTTTTTCATTTTTGTTACTATTTACAAAATCATCCTTTTACACCTTAACCACAAGATATGGGACTTTGGATCTCATTGCTAACAACTCCTTTTCAAATTTCCATGATATAGTTTGAAAAGGACACTTAGTAATCCCATTGGTGCTATTTTACCGCAACACATCTTTAACAATTTTGTTATTTATAATAGAATGTATTAATCCAATAAAATATAATAAAGAGTAAGACCATTATTGTACTATTAAATAATGAATGATATTTATTTAGTTTTTTGTTCCAATATAAATTTTAAATGACCATATTTATTTCAGTGCAACAGCTTTTACAATGAAATATATTCACAGCCAGACATGTTGCCTATAAAATACTTGTCTTGAAAGTCCCATTGTTTTGAAAGAGCCACACGCAGATCAACAGTGAACGCTTGGCTGAAGCCAGTGCATTTGTATACAAGATATTAACATCCATAAAATGGAGTTAAAGCTGTTCTGTGATCATCAGAAATGATTACTGTGTTGGTGCTGCTCTTCTGTATTTATGGTGATAAATGTAAACAGCTATGTTCTGAAGTCACTGAATTTTTAAAGAATTCCTTAAGCATCGAACAACACATGCTGTAAGTACTTGTTAGAGTACAGTACTCATAACCTTTGCAAATGCCGAGACCCTACCACATGCACACCTTGGTTTTGACCACTCAAAGGACAGAACTTTAGTGTGGAAACAGATAATGAAAGAGGTAGTTGATGTTTAATTCTCCGACTTGACTATGTGGGAAACGTCCCTCAGGCTGAATCAGATGACAGTGCTCTGTCAAACAAGTCACGAAGCCATAAACTGAAGAGTTAGACAGATGCCTTCCTTATCCCTGCTCTGACAGCACAAATTTGTTACACTGCCTTACTCCAATCAAGGAAGTGTCCCTCAAAGTCAAAACTACCCTTCCAGCATCTGTGTCTTCTGAGCAACTTTTAAGCCTTTTCTTGAGCGAAAGAGCACAGTAGCACACTTCCATTAGAAAACTAGTTGAAAAGATCCACTTTTGAAAAAAGATTTAGTTTAAAGTTATTTAAAAAAAAAAAAGTTTATGATTGGAATGAGTATCAGTCTGTCCATTCATCATCTAGTCATCTTCACTTCAGTTTGGCTTGTCTTCACCCGAATTCTGCACTCTTGCATTCGTTACCTCTTCTGTTGTAAGACCAGTCCAAACTGTGACATTATCTATCCAAAATGATCTTGGTTCTTGTCTTTCTCTCTGGGCAGTGTTGGGGATGTATCTTCCTCTAGAAAAATTATAATACTGAGGACAACAGGTCCATAGTGTTGTAGATTCAACTCAGAAGGATGTGGTCTCACAAGTTTATTACCATTGCACTGTGGAAGCACAGCTGGTTTTCATGCTGTCCTTCCTGTTGATCTAGGTAGAACTTCCAGGTAGAACCAATCAGAATAAGCTATGTGTTTATAATTAAAATAATTGTTAGCTGCATATTAAATGTTCTAAGTCTTGTCTATGTCACTACTAGAAACACTGTTTAGTAAACAAGCAATATTTCTATATGTTCTTAATAACTGTATATCCAGAGTTACTCACCTGTCATGATCATAATGTGATGGCAGATCTTTGTATGTTGGACTAGGTTTTCCAAGTCTGCTTTGAATGTCTGCATCATGATTATCTAACACAACAGAATCCTAATAAAGAAAATTGTTCATTCCTCTTGTCCTATCACTTTTGTGATTGTCAGTCAATAATTTTAGGTTTGGTTGACTCTTGACCTTGTCAACCAATTGCTGCTGTTCTAAACCCGTCAAGAGACAAAAGTCATCCACTGAACACAGGATTATTACCCATCTGCCTCTGACTGATACCTCCATCAAAATCCTACAGTACTTGTCACATGATCTTTCCTGTTAGCATCTTGCACACGCATGGCAACAGGATATATGCCTGTTTTCATCCATTGCAACATGTAACAGAATTATGAACACACATACGCCTCAGTATAAAAAGAAAAGGTAGAATGTAGGCAATATATAAGTAACTGCTTATTTACATTTGTAGGTTCACACAGGCACAAGGAATGAATAAAGTCACTGTTATTTAAAAGCAATGATTAGTTGTTAATTGTTGAGCTCAGTGCTCTGTCAAAATGACAGAAGTTTCCTAAAATTTTAACAGAATGATATTATGTCCATGACTACAGCAGGTGGTTACAAGCAATTTCAACATGAATCCTGTTCACTACCAGATTAGCATCAGTAGACCCCCTTGTTCAAAACTATCCTGTGTCACTTACAGCTGTTCCAATGGAAACATACTTAAAACTATATAGGTGTGGTGAAATAACAGCTGGCATCACAAGTTATACTGCAGGGTTTTTTAAAGTGGCCATCAAAAACGATCCAAAATCACTACAATCACTACAAGTCATCCTACCAATAACATTTCAGTAAATTAATAGATCCATTTCTGCATGTTTAATAACTGCAGGAGAATTTACAGGTATTATGATACTGAGGCAAACCAGGAAAATACCAATCAAGGTACCTAAAATGTGTACTTAGTTTGCTTCAGTTTTAACATTTTTAGTTTCTGATTGTCCATTCCATAACTTATACAGCCTACCTGTCTTATTTGCAAAAAAAAAAAGAAAACGACAACATGGAGCAAAAGGCTCAGATATGCTGGACTAATTAACCTTCTGGGAAGCCGTTAGTTCAATTTTTTGTTGCTTTAAAATGCTTCCCTTTACCCATTCTAATAAAACATTTCTACAAAAAAAACTTCACGAAGGTCACACCACCAGCATGCTTCCCACAATGCTCTGCTAACGCTGACAGTACACAAGCTGATGCGTAGACATGTTTGTACAGGTTTGTGCACCTCACACTACATGCACAAATACCTTTTAGTTGGGATTGCTTTGACATGCACTTCATCATGGTGTATGCATCCTCAGTTTTTGGTATGTTTCCCATTCTCCCGTTTCTGATAAACCTTTCAGTTTGTGGTAGCCTGGAAGTTCTCCCTGGAAGCAGAGAGTACAAGTCAAGATGTTAGGCGCATAGCCAGTGACATGAGAGTACAGTCAGCAGCTTGTCACAAGGGACACTGATGTGTCCCAAGGAATCCTGGGCAAAAAAGGATGGGGACACCCAGGGTGGGGTGCCCACCTACCACAGGGTGTGAGCACACACTACAGGCATTTGGGAAACATCAATCAACCTAACCTGCATGTCTTTGGACTGTCGGAAGAAACCAGAGAACCCGGAGAAAAATCCACCAAGCACAGGGAGAACATGCAAACTCCACACACACAGACCCAAGGCAGGTATCAAACCTCAGGTCTAGAGGTGCAAGGTGATAGTGCTAACCACCATGCCACCATGCTGCCTTAAAATATATTAATTAGCTGATAATACAAACATAACTAAAACTGAACACTGTCAAACTGCACAGACAGCTCTGCTTGTCCTAAACAAATTTACTAAAACATCCAGAATCCATAAAGTGTTACTTGATTTTGTTTCATTGCTTTGAATGCATCATTAATTTTAATTTAGACATTTAGATATGCATGTAGAATGTGCGCAGATGTGCCGATAGAATAATCCATGAAGCGGCTGCAGTTTATGCACAATAATTTAATGAGGAAAAACTGCAGGAGCTGTATGCACCACTGAGTGTAAAACAGCACTGTCAAAATCCACTTGATCTGAGCAGAGAACTCCATAGAATGTAGCATGTAATTGTGCCGCTATACGAGACTCTTCCTATGTTGTCACCAAAGGCATAGTAAAGCACTGTGAAAGACATTTTCTGCATCTTGTGTCTGTGATTAGAGAATATGCTGGCTGCAGGGCACAAAAGACAGGGGTTTGTTATAACTCCTGCTTTTATCACATCAAACTTACATTGTCCAATGACATCACTGACAGAGAATGACATCATCACTACAATTTTGTCTGGTGAGAAAAGATTGTGATGTGCTGTCAATTTAATTTTAAAGTTTGAAGTTTGAGTGTAAAATGATACATATGGTAAGGATGTAAGCTAACATTTAGTCATGCCTCTTTTATGAGAAGCTGAACATGATGGCAGCTGTCAGATTCTTCAGTTCATCACGCAGGTCATAATATGTCAAATATTTGATGTTAGCATGTATATCTGCTGAAAGTTCTTTGCAATGACTAGTCTGATCCTCCTTTCAAATCATTTGTCAAAGTCCACTACGCTATGCAGCCAGGTCCATCAAAACTATATGACTGAAGCGCATTTTAGGGGCGCTGCACACGACAGCATAACTAGCATACAGGATAGCAACAAGCTTTGCCTTTTACATTGCTTATCATAAAATATTAATGCTATATATATATTTGTTGGTGAGGATATGATTTCAAATAATCACTATCCCACAAAAAAGGGTTTTGATGCAGTAAAAAAGCTTTTCACGTTTCGCCATATGCTTGAACGGGAATACGAACGTGGCTAACGCACCAGAGAATTAAAAACTTTGTTCTTGTGAAGTTGGTGCAAGACGTCTGGTTGTTAGTACCAGTTGTTGTTAGTACCAATTTTTAAAGAACAATACTATAATTCCCTTCTGCTTAAAAATTGAGGAAATGACTATCATTTCAATCTAGATTTTTTTTTTTTTTTTTTTTGCGTTCATTAATGATTTATTAATTTCCAGTGAAAGCAGCAGAGCAGCCCACAAGATGAGTACTTCTTACACACCGGTGAGGATGAGGTTAGCCGTTTGTGTAAGGATCGTTTTGATTCAGTTTATATGGGCTTTCTCATCTGAATCAAACAGCAAAAATCCTGTCGGCCTCAACGTCAATAACTTGAATGTTTTGAGAACTTAGGAAATGGGAATTGCGTCAGATAAACAGCGCAGCACATAAGATACAGCGCTTATTCAACCTTGTCTGCTTGGCAAGTGTGCTAAGACCAGGGGCTACACTCGGAAATTGTCCCTGGCATTAAGTAGCTTCAGAGGCAGAATGTCAAAGGCAATGCTAATAAGAGCCACATACTGTGTTTTGTGTTATTGTGCCAGTTAAGTCTTTCGTGATGACAATTTGTAAAATACCATGGTAATTTCCTTCTGTGTCCACAGCAAGAATTTAGCAAAAATTTTAAAGTATTTAATGACTGCTTAATCAATAAAACTAACTCATATGACTCATTCCACATTTCCCAAGGGTACATGAGCCTGTGTTGGGGCTTTAATCAGAAGTCAGTGGTGTATGTCTGTACCCGTCCCCTTGATGTGTGTTTGAATACAACCAGGCAATACTTTTTACTGCCAGCCAAAGAGCCTAGAAAACTAAAAGCAACAGCCGCTTCGTTTTTGAGAACCTAATTAATGAGCCATTATATGGGCTGTAATTTGTAGCAGAGAAAATGTTTTTCCCCCCATTTCTAAACCGAAACGTTGCGTTATTTGCTTGCATATATATGTGTCTGCTGTATTTTTTCTATGGATGGCCAAGGGATTAGAAACACAGTAGTAGGAATTCATGAACTGATTCAAATATATAGGGGTCGTTCATAAAATCGATGCTGGTTAATGGGAGATTTCCTAATACATCCTTTTTGAATTTAAACTAGAAGCTTAGTGCAGCCATGTCATTGGAGGTTTCAGATAAGCACCAGCCATCACCCCTGCTTAGCAGATGATAATATGTCAAAAAAATGTCTAAAAGCATAATATCTAAAAACTAGAACAGTAAATGCTAGTATCTCTTAACCACCTTCCACTGTTCCTGCCCTATATTGACTTGCAGGTCACCTGGAGTCCAGTAGGGGGCTCCCTCTTCATCCATATACATTTATTCATTTGGCAGACACTTTTACCCAAAGCAACTTACATTTTACATATGGGTTACAACAAGCTAGCACTGAGTGTCTTGCTCAAGGACACACCAGGTGGCTGGGCTGGGATTTGAACTAGGAGACTTCTGTATCCCAGCCTGATGTTCGACCCTTTGAGCCTCCTGCTTCTCTTAGCTACCCATAATAGTTTATAGCCTGTCTTATCGTGTGATGACTAAATTTTGTATTTCTAATCTTAGGGTTCCTCACTCGTTCCTCTGATTTACATCTTTTCCTATTTCACTAAATCATAGGTCCCAGTCATATGTGTAATCAACAGGATCTTCTCAGATCCACACAGTAACAGAACTGCAATATGTTGGACCACAGCATGAAAGGTCATGTGCACCAATTGTGAGAGTGACAGCGAGCTATGGAATGCCACTACTAGACAGTTAAACACAAAATGAACTGTTTCACAAAGTTTATGTTACATAGGTTTAAAACAAAAAATGTTTTTGACCACAGTATGAAGAAAGAGACTGTCAGGTGCCACATGTGACAAACCCGTCTCTCTTTCTTTCTCTCTCTCTCTATTTCTCTGTCAGTCTGTCTTTCTGTCTCTTCCACTCTCTCCCTCCCACTCTGTCTCCCCCTCCCATTCTCACTCTCTCCCCCTCCCATTCTCACTCTCTCCCCCTCCCTCTCTCCCATTCTCACTCTCTCCCCCTCTCTGTCTCCCCCTCTCTCTCTCCCATTCTCACTCTCTCCCCCTCTCTTCCACTCTCACTCCCACTCTCTGTCTCCCCCTCCCATTCTCTCCCATTCTCACTCTCCCCCTCTTCCACTCTCTCCCTCCCACTCCTTGTCTCCCCCTCCCATTCCCTCCCATTCTCACTCTCTCCCCCTCCTTCTTTCCCATTCTCACTCTCTCCCTCCCACTCTGTCTCCCACTCCCTCTCTCCCATTCTCACTCTCTTCTTCTCTTCTACTCTCTCCCTTCCACTCTCTCACTCCCTTGACTCTCCCCACCTCTCTCCCCACCTCTCTCCCACTCTCTCCCTCTCTCTCTGTCTCTCCCCCTTTTTCCCACTCTCTCTCTCTCCCATTCTCATTCTCTCCCACTCTCTGTATCCCATGCTGTCTCACCCTCCACCTCTCCCCACCTCTCACTCACTCTCTCTCCCTCTCTCCCCTTATTTGTACTACCTGTTTGTAATTTCCTGTTATGTTTTCCTAATACAGCCTGTTTGCTTCTGCATTACAGTTACTGGAAAGTGGTCAAGTCTGTTTTTCTTTCCTTCTCTGTTTCTTCACTTTTCTCATCACAATTCCAAAAAAGCAATTAAACGTGCAGCATACTGCTAATTCCTGTGCCATGGGACCTTGTCCTCACTCCTGGTCCTCTGTCTCCCACATTGCCTTTTACAGGCAATTTTGACTTTGTGGAAAATGGTGTGTATTTCAAAGCTACGTAAATCTGTCTCAAGTGATTCCTTATGTCCTCAGACCTGCTTGGCTGAGCACATTTTGAAATAAAAAGGAACAATGCAGGCAGAAAATTAAATCTGGAATTTAGAGTAGTTCTGCTACCTACCGCCTTTTTATTACTGGGGGTCTGGTTTTTTTTCCTGTTTTGTTTTGTTTTAGTTTACAGCCAAGGTGGGTCAGTGGATCAGCACATTACAGGGAAATTGAACTTTCCCAGTACATTTCAAAAGTAATTCCTTTTGAACTGAGGTATGCATACTCGAACTGTCACTGAGCCAATATTAATCCACTTCATGGGAGGAAAAAAACGTTTTTATGTTGTCTTAGTCGGAGATGGAATTTTTGCTGTGCTGATGTTTGCAGTGTGAAGACAATTCAACTGTGATCACTCAAAGTGGGTTATTGATTACGTTGCTGTCCACTTTTATTTTTCTCTGTCACATTTCATCCTGCATTTACTAGCACCTGGTAATGGAAGGCCCTGGAGACAAGGACAAAGGTGTAATTTTAATATAGGTGGGGGGACAACTGACCACTCACCCCTTCCCCTCTGGAGCTGTGTCCACACATTCAGTTATATATGTGCACAGTTCCATGAAACGTGCTTTGTATTATTAAAACGTAATAAGGAGGTTGCAGCAGGTCTCTCTGTGGAGAGAACCATTGTTTTTTTTACATTTAATTACTGAAATCTAGAGACAAGTCAACATTTTAAACTTTAGGTGATGTTGGGAATATGTCTGAATTGAAAAAAAATTACATTGGCTATTATAAAGAAAATAAACAAACTATGAAGTTCCAACACTTCTTTTGCATCCCACTGTTTAGGTGTTGTTGACTTCACTTAAGCAATAAATGTAAGTTATCAGCTAAGCAATTTTTCGACTCAATGCACAGCAATGATTGATTATCCAAACCAAATGAAACAGTAAATTGAGTGTTAAAATGTGTAATTATACAGAAAGCAAACATACAGTTTGCTAGCCACAGTGCTAACTATCTTTGCTAACTTCAGTATATAGTAGGCTATTTTGACTAGGCAATTATATGAGAACCCATAAATTGAATTTATTTTTTAAATGCTCCCATACAAAAGTACTAGTTTCATTTTAATGGCTGTAACATAAAAAAGAAAATTAAATCAGGTGAATATTAAGATATTATCAATGTAGTAACGAAATATTGTAATTTTTATTTTATTATGGATTAACAGTGTAGTATATTTACAACGTTTCTCTGTGTTACACATCTGAAGTCGCTGACAAATAGCTGCCTGTTGATTCTGTCCTCCTGCCCTCTGCAATTTGTTACTGTTGTCATCCCGCCTTGTTGTGCACTTACACCGTTATTTGTTCCCTGGAAATGAAGTGAACAGTGCTCTTCAGTGTCCGAGGGGAGGCTGGATTCTTTCCCAACTCCCTATTAGCAAACAATGAAAAAGCAGATAGGCTTGATGGATGGCGCAAATCTGTTTTACTTTCTTTCCACACACGAGAAACACGAGCGGAAAGGATAAGAGCCGCTGATCGGCACTCGTTGTGTTACTTTTCCAAATGGACATTCATCTCGATCCCAGGCCTGCGCAAACAGAGACCGCTCTTCATTCTTCAGTGTCTGGGAGGATTCTGTGACACTGGGCTCTGTAAGAACACGGCTGATGCAACGCTGACATAAGAATTTTTTCAGCGTTCAAGAAAGTTGCCTTTAACATGGCAGTTTGTATTTCATTGTAATGAGTTTTTTTCCTCTCCTTTATTTCTGTCCAAGAAAAAAAACCTTAGTGGGCTTGTTTGCAGATTGCGATCGGTTAATATAGGGACATTGCGCCTTTTCCCTTTTATTAATCTTTTAAATCGCATTACACTTGTGGTGCATTACATTAGTATCACTTGTCACTGGACCTCTGAAAAGCGCAAGACACAGACTCTTATAAAATCACAAACTCTGTTCCAAACAGGAGCTTCATACTCAATTTTTCTGCCATTCATTTTCTGATTCATTATCTGCTAAAGAAGGTATTAAATAAAATTTGAAACATAGCGCTTAGTTTTTTCAGTTTATCTCAATATGACAGATCAGTAGAGATTAGTAAATTGATGTATTTTATCAACTTGTAAACTGTTATTTTCTTCTACTAATACTGATAGTGTTGACTAAGTGTATAAGAAAATTTTAAGTGTCCTAGTGAGTGATTGTCTAGAGTCATTGTGGGTAGAATAGCTGTGATCTGAACTCTAAGACATTTTAATAACAGAAATGGATCTGACAGTGAGCCTGTGGTTGGCTCTTGGACAAAAGCAGCTCAGCACACCACAATACAGAAACACAAGGCGATAGGGGCAACCTTTACACCTTGCAGTAGGAAAAACGTCTTTTTTGCCCTCAAACTCTGCTTTTAACACGGCAAAGTGTCTTAAAGCATCGTATGAGCTGCAATTCTAAATGAGAGAACAATATAATTTTAATAAATCAAATTTTGCCTGCCAGTGCTGACCCCTGGCGTGTTGGGATGTGTCTGAGCTGATTAAATTGAGACTCATGGGGTTTTTAAATGCTCCCTGCTAATCAACACCCTATAAATAGAATGCACAGTTCCCACATTAGCTGTACGTAGCATCCCCTCATTTCTCTGAGCCATTGGCAACTGCCACCTTCACTTCAGGGACTCCATTGTAGAGAACATCCAAAGCATCTACAAATATTCCCACACCCATAAACGCACAGACATTACACTCACAACTATGTCATTATTTTCTTCAAGGGCATCTCTCCGGCAACCCTAGGCAGGAAAGACAGTAGTACATTTCCAAAAAAATCAGCTAAAGAATTTTCACTCAGATCTTTTTAAGATCAGTCTTATATGTTAAGTTTATACCACTGTATAGGTTCCTGGTTTGCATCATACATTTAACTTGAAATCTTGTCCCAAGCTGTGGGAACAAGGGCGGGCGGACGCGGATGGAGATAGACAAACGTTTGTCTGTCTCGTAGGAATGCAGATGAGATCGCTCTCGTAGGGTTTGCCTACAAGATGGTGGTTGGACATCTGTGCTGAGATCTCAGTCTGGCATTGAATCTGCAATAGGCTGAGTAATGCGACTCGCACTGAGAATTGCTATCGTGCATTAAAGATACTAAAAGAGTGGAGGGAATAAACAAACTAGCATGACAATGTTAATGTGACTGATTCAGTGCAGAATCACGGTGCTTTTTCAACAGACTTCAACTACTTTTGTTTCATGGTTTTTAATCAACCAAACAATCATTGTCATTCAACCTGGCATCACATTTGTAACAATGTGGAAATTGCAAAGATAGAGGTGAGGTCTAATTGCAGAAAGGGGGGTTTATTAAAGGTACAAACAGGGTACCAATGGGGAAACATGGTGACAATGCTGTCTAAGCATTTACATTTATTCATTTAGCAGATGCTTTTGTCCAAAGCGACTTACAATGTTTTATATGCGTGTTACAATGAGGTAGTGCTGAGTGTCTTGCTCAAGGACACACCTGGTGGCTGGGCTGGGATTCAAACTGGGAAACTTCTGCATCACAGCCTGATGTTGACCAGTACTGAAGAAAATAGGCCATATTCTTTCTTTTATTTCTTTCCGCCAAACTCAATTTATATTTAAAATAGACAGGACATCTATTTATCGTTGATTCTTTTAAATTCCATATGCTTTCATATTTAACAAAGAATTTATAAACCTCACAATAAAAAATGATCTTGTGGTACTCACGCAGAGTAGATATCCATAGTAACCAAGAAAAGTTTCTTTTGTAAGTGGCAGTCTGGTGGGTTTTGTACATAAGTGCTTCTTATGTATCCTTAAGCACATTGCTAAAATGCCTCCTTCCTAACAAACTTAATCACTTCCTGCACTACATTTTCAGTGATTTCGCAGTGTTTAGCACCTGGAGTGTTAGTAGCTGTAACCAGTCATGATATAATTTCTGTAGACTTTGCATGTTGTTCCTGCACGAGGGAGGATTTCCTCTGGGTCCTCTGGTTTCCTCTCACAGTGCAAAGACATGAGCTTCGGGTGGATTCAGAACATCAAACAGCCCTTCGAGTAAGTTTGCTTCAGTGAGTATTTTGTGCTGGGCTCTTCCCAACCATAATGTGAAGAATCTGTTTCAAGAAGAAGGAACAGGCATGTGCACGTGTGTTTCATGCATTCACGCGTGCACAAACACACTCCATTCTGCTTCTTTCCACTCTTCCTCTTTTCTAGGGCTTCAAGCTCTTGGGCTGGGTTTTAACATGGGGTGTTTCCAGACAATCCCAGAAGGCCGCCTGGTTAAAGGTGTAAACCCATATGACCTTAGCTCAGAAACCCATATGACCTTGGCTCAGAAACCCATATGACCTTGGCTCAGAAATCCACTTGACCTTAGCTCAGAAACCCAGATGACCTTAGCTCAGAAACCCAGATGACCTTAGCTCAGAAACCCAGATGACCTTAGCTCAGAAACACATATGACCTTGGCTCAGAAACCCACTTGACCTTAGCTCCTCTGTAGAACAGCTCACTGTTCCTTTTTTGCACTGATTCACACTGTGTAGCCCTGGCAAATGGTATGTTTAATAAGCTTATTGTCCCTGAAGGCATTTGGGATTGTTTAGATCATCCTACAAAGGGTCATAAGGGCAGCAGAGAAAATCATCAGCTGTCCTCTGCCCTGTCTAGATGACATAGCAAGCACTCCGTGTTCAAACATAGCCAGAAACACTGCCAAAGACAGCGTATGTCCTGCCCACATGCTATTTGCCCTCCTGCCCTCTGGGAGGCGTTATAGGAGCCTGAAATGCAGAACGAGCAGATTCAAAAACAGTTTCTTTCCACGGGCCGTCAGAACTCTAAATCTTGCTGTGAACGAGTGCTGTCTTACTGAGACACAACACGACCTGTGTTTATTACGTTACCTATCCTCATTATGGGGTCTGTCCTTATGTTGTTTTTACTTATGTCTTCATTTACTTTTTATTTATCTTGTTTATCTTGCACCGTCCAGTTGTAGCACCCTGAATTTCGTTGTACCACCCGTACAATGACAGTAAAGTCAATTCATTCATTCATTCAAGATATAAGCTGCACTTTAACCAGTGCAGGGAGACAACAGCCCCTGCATTCTTCTGGAACACGTAGTCTTTCTAATCAGCACCTTCCTAAACTTAGGGAGGGAACACACAGGGGAAAGATTAGGAAGTTTTACACAAAATTACACAGAGATGTAACTATGACATTCAGCAAGCAGTGAAATTAAAGTAATTAATTCATGAAGCATGGTACACTTTAGATATGATATCAGATGCACAGATAGCAGCAGTCATTGTGGTATCTGCAAATTCTTAAAAAATCTGTATAATGAATCTGCAAAGGTCTGGTGTGAATAATTAATTATTCATAGACAAATATATACAGTATATTTTTAAGTTTTCCACGATTATTTCTTTAACATTTTGTCCTGATGTTTCAGTTGGGTTTTAACAATGCTAAACCAAAAGCTTAATTTTGGGTTAACATTTTTACTACATCTACCACTGAGAGAACTTGTGTCTGGTTAGTATACTGTAATATTGTTATGGTCAGATTATATTTTGATAATTTAGTTAAAATACAATTTGCTTTGATTTAGTGGAAAAATTATTTGAAGTGATGTCATTGAAGACCAGTTATCATGAGGCACGTAAGTGTCTAATTCATGGTTAGTTATTTAGTTAATTCATGCTAGATACATTTAGATCCATCTGGAATCGTGGGACAGTATGTCACACAAAAAGTCTACTCTGCTGTGAACATGTACAGCTGTAGGACATTTGATTTGATTTGTTGACTGCTGATGAGTGGATTGAAGACCTCTTGTGGTTGGGACGGACACATTAGTGTGTCAATAGCTTGCCTTATATGTAAGACATTCCACCTAAATTAATAGGAATTTCTTTGGTGGTTAGCTCTTTTCCTGACCTACTGGGAATTCTGACATGACAGTGAACATTCAGTAAAAGCTATAGAAACGGAACCCACATGGGTCACCTGTCAATCTTTCAGCAGAGGTCCCATGAGTCGTCAGGTGTCAGTTTGGATGAGCGCACGAAGACAGTTATGGATGATGTCACAGTCACGGGGCAGTCCATCATTTTGCTTGTGTTTGTGAAAACACTTCCTGTACGGGGAGCTAGCAGCAGCTGACAGCCTGCAGTACTGATGGGAAGTACACAGCTCATGTGGATGTTAGTGTTGTTCAGGTTAATTAACGATGTCAGTGAAGCAATGCCTTCTCATGTCAAACACCCAGAATGCACCTCACTTCGTGATTACTGCACAATTTATTTCAGTGTCGTTTGGTTTCTCTGTTCAAAATGTTGCCAGTGTTCCACCCATTTGCCTTTCTGTAATATGACTTTATAATATTTATGCTAAGAAACACAATCATGAAACAATGTAGGATTTGCATTTTCAAAAAGGTTTTATTTTCTTTATGGCTCTTCATTAGTTATGGTTAATGTAAATTTTCACTTATAATTGAGGCATTGGAAAAATTATGCAAACTGTTTCATTTGATTTCGCTGATAAAAGATTAATGTTTCTAGATTAATTTGGACTTTATGTTTTCACCACTTATCTTAATGTTCTGCTGCAAATGACTAACATCAATGTTTTAAAAAAAGAGATCCATTACATTTCATGCCAACCAAGGCCTCAATTCATTAAAGTAGCGCTGTAAAAATCTCTTGATATGATTTCTCTGTCAAAACTTGTTTTTAATTTTAGATGAGAGTCCACATTTCGTTTCCTTAATGGTTCTATTAATCCATGGTAAAGTGTTTTTCCTATGCAGCTCTATTTCTGCATTATATGGAGTCCGTAGAACAGGTGGTACCATTCTTTGCTTAATAATTCCAGGAATCCCCATGACAACCAGCCCTCTTACCTCATTGTTAATCCATGCATTTATTATTGAACATTCTACAAATTGGGCCTGGGTGATCAACTGAGTTATTGATTTTGACCTTTTATAATACAAAACATCATGTTTACAAATATGCAGTGCTTTATCACGTACCTCTCATACATTTGTTTGAATAATAGGGCATCATTTTGAGTTCTAGGCATGTGGCCAAGTCTGTATACTTCATCAATATGTGTTGAGTCACTGCACACTCTAATGGTCAGCCACAAAAACCAAGGTCCAGCCAGTACTCTGAACAGTTTGTCTATCCTGGTTTGTTGCAGAATTAACTATCCCTTTCGATTAATGTTCACATAAACGACCATATCATCGTCACTGGGCTTTTTGACAGCAGAGAACCTAATCTAAACAGAGATACTAGCACTGTACACTGGGAGTGTAGTCTGACCCTGGTCTGAGTGCAATTTATACAGTAAATATATTATTACAAAAATGTTTATATGTAATGTATTTCAGCAGGCGAGGGCAGGACAAAAAAACGTTAAAGTACATGTCTGCTTCGGTAGTAAAGTAGCCAGTTTTGTGCAAATGAATACAGAAGTAGGATAGAACTTTGAGGCAGAAGCAAGAGCAGGCAAAAATTTTAAGTGCAGGAAGGCTACAGGTTTAAACTGGCAAATTATGTGCAGGTGTAGGTAGGAGTGGGTTTGAATCTTTCAGGTTTGGGCTTAAAACGTCAGTCCAACACAGATGTCTACTTTGGGTCTCTTCCACAGTACCAGTAGTGAAGAACCAAGTTAGCCAAGATGCTTGTTTGGTTCTTTGGATGGGACTTCGTTTATTCGTTTATTGTCTATCTAACGCAAATCTGCTGTGCAAACACAAAATACAACCGTTATCTTGAAAAGCATAGTTACAAACTCAGAATACAAGTTAGATTTAAAAAACATAGTATTTATTCATGGATCCATAACTGTTATTTGTTTTTTATCTTGTTTTTCACTTAGCTTTTTTACACTGTTCATCACTGTATGAAGAGACCCATGCTTCACAATCTGGTCAGGCAAAGGGACTTTTGTCCTTTTGTCCTGCCCCTGTTATTACTGCTCTTGACCACTAAGTGTCACCTTTTGTATCATTTCTATGCTTTTCTTTCCTCATGCTGGTTCTGTTATTTATATTAGTGTACTCCTGTCTCCATTTTCTCCTTTCTCCCCATTACCCCTCACGTCTGGCAGTTGTGCGTGTTGGCTGTTAACTGTGACCCTACGCACTTGTTGTGCCTAAGAGCCTGTATTATCACTGTGTTTCCCCATTGTTACCCAAGTTTTGTAATAAACCTCCTTTTCTGCACACTAGATTTTGCCTCTTGCCTTACGATTTCCAAATCGTTACACATGAAAAGAAGCAAAATGTATTTACTAAAATAGCAAACTGTATTATTTTAATTAAGTGCTATTCAATTCAATTAATTTTTATATAGCACATTTTGCAACAATGTGCATATTATGGTACCACAGGTTCTACTGCAGCTGAGTTATTCCTACCAACATGTCCAGCTAAAGGTTGGGAACAACAGTATTTATTTATGTTTTTATTATTTAATTATTTATTTATTTACTTGTTTTTGGTGGCCTGGTGGCTTAGTGGGTAGAATATCACACTGGGATGCAGAAGTCTTCCAGTTCAAATTCCACCCCAACCACCAGGTGTGTCCTTCAGTAAGACTCTCAGTACAAATTCTCTGTGTGCTGAATAATTAATGGCTGCCCACTGCTCCCCCAGGGGATGGGTTAGATGCAGATAACCGGTGACATGTGTCATGTGTACGTTTCTTTGTATAAAAGCATCTGCTAAATGAATATAAATGATATTATTATGTTTTATTGATGTGAGTATTTCCATATCATTTCGATATACAAAATTGTGCCAATCGCTCAACCATACCAGTTTTGACAACAGTGGAAAATGAACACAAGAAGAACTATTACCTTTGGTGCGGATTTGAAAAACCAAAAGGTCTTTACCTGGTGCAGTGGAAAAGCACCACTAGAACACATTGTGTCTTTACATAATGTGTAACATTGACCTATGCTGGGGTTCGGGAAACTTATACTTGATTGACACATTTCAGACAACAAAGAAACAAGTGTATGTGTGTTGGCCAGTGTCCATCAAAATGTTTAGTGTATTAAACCATTAGCCCAAATCAGGGCAGTTTCTAGCTATTGAAAATATCAGGGCTAAGTCAAGTTTGCCTGAGGCTTGTCTGTTGATTTGCTATAAAGGCTTGAAGTATTCGGTGCTGAGGTCTGAAATGATTGGACCTAACGATGCCACTGGCTCAAATCACACCAAATGCCTCATCAAGCATGGCTGGATAAACTTAAAAGTTGAAACCCTTGTGCTCACAATTTAATTCCCCCCCACTCCAAATATGTTTCATGCACCCTTGGTCAGATGTGTCTCACTCTGAAGTTTTCGGGTGGAAAATCTTGACTGATATCTGACTGAAGCTGCATTAACTGTGTGAGCGTGCTCACAGTCTAAGCTACTGCTGCGACGGGCAGAGCACACAAGACTTGCAATCACAAGGGAAGCAAAGATAAAATTAATCTGATGTCTACAGTGCCTGGCCATGCAGTCAACTGACTGATGTGTCTGAGCTTCTGATGGTAGAAAATTGGAACTTCTCAGATGAGCACACTGGGTGTTATATCAAGCCGAGTGTGACAGGGTGAACTCCTCAAGCATGCACTCTGTGTGCTACATCAGTCCAAGTGTGATAGTGTGCACTCCTCAGACAAGCACTCTGTATCCTACAAGTGAGAGGGATAAAGCTTGAAATGTGCATGTTGACACTTTAATGCTCTGGCACTCAGGAACACTCTTGTCTTTTGCTGAGTGGTAAAAGCCTTACTTATTTCACTTGTACTTAAGGTTGAATTAGTCTAAATAGTCTTAACTTGCTCAGACAATGGGCTGGCTGTAATTCTACTGATGTTCCATGGAAAGACTTAAAAATCGCTGTCTATGAACAACTTGCAAAGTTGAGCCAATCTGAGAAGAACAATGAGGAAAAATTACTCCAAGCTGTGAGAAATTTTGGCAGACTTCTTTAAAAAGACTAGCAGTGCTACTGTTAACCCTGCCAAAAAAGGCGTCCTCCAAATACTGATTCAGTGGCCTAAATGGGGTGGTTATGTAATTAGCATTCAACTATCACACTTACTGGTCTGTCTTTTTGAGATGTCACAAAATAGAACAAAATAGGAAAAGGACATCAGGACAGCAGATGACCTGTGAACTTTGTGCTGTGCATTTATGCGTTTAATGAGAAATCATTTTACAACTTCCACATTGTCATGGCTCTTTGATAATTCCATACAGAAAATTTATATTTTTAATATCTGTTGCCAAATTCATTAAACACCCTGGGGTGTATAAACACAGTGAAAATGGTAATTACGATTTTATTTCTACAAAGGGCTCTGCATTGTACACAGTACAAAATGTTCTTTGTCAAATTTCTCCTTTTCTTAATTGAGAGTTCATCTGTTGCATAGAGACAGGCATCGTTTCTCCTGAGGTTTTGTTGTGGAGTGACACAGGCATAAAGTTTGTCCCTATTCCTGTCCCATGGTGGTGATGTACACCACTATTCTGCACCATAATAACAACATTAGTCCCCCCCAGGTTCCTCAGAGCTCCTCCGTTGAGTTAAAATACCTGTAAAATGACAGCATTAACTGCTGTTCTGTTCCTACCACTAACAAACAACTGCAGCAGTTACCATGGAGTCACTGTGGAATTCTAGTGTATGACTCTAACACACATCATTGTGACTTACCAGTTGACCATACTATAGCAATATCACACGAGAGGGAGCGCTGTTGTTGTTGAATATCAGCATGGCTGTGATGCACATGAGCTTACTTACACATTATTGTAGCAACACTGAAAGCAGTTTAAAGCCCATGCCTTACTGTGTTAGCTTCATCCTGGCTTTTCCCTTCTCCGTATCCTCTGGTGATGGCTACTCATAATTAAACTAAAATGTTACTTCTGGAAAAATGTCCATCTTTTTGTTATACTTTATTCAAATGTAGCTTTGAGGTAGCGACCAAAAGCTAGTTTAATTAACAAATATTATACAACAGTTCTTTTTAATTATTGTTAGTGTAATTAATACATTAGAACACCTGTGAAGTACATACTGTTAAACATGCCAGTGCTATTATCATGAAATATCAGCACTCTTGGAATGCCTCTTGTCCAGTCAATTCAAGCCAAATTCCTTGGTCAGAACTGTTGTGTAATATAGTATTAATGTGGTCTAACATCTTATAGCCAAGAGTACACAGATTTTCATCTCATATATGCTCACCAGCGGCACATACCCCAGGAGGCCAACGGAAGCCAACGGGTTCCTCAAAGTTAAACCATCAAAATGAGTGTGGATATATATCATATAATTCCAGCTTTATGTTGAATGTGGCAGCAACACATTCTCAATATGCCTTTCCTAAGCAATCCCTTTGTTGTGACTGCAAGTATAAGTAATAATTAATGCAGAAATTTGTGGTAAGTGATAAAACACTGGCATCGCTTGATTTTTAAAAAATCATATAAGATCGCCCAATCATAAGTGTTCTTCAATTAACATCACTCAGCTATTAGTGGCAAAGAACATTGAAAAATAAGCCCCAATCAAATCTCACATGATAGGTTTTTTTGTACTTATGTCCTTGCTTCATCTTGGTTTCCATGGTGATTTTACCCATGAGCCACTGCTGATGCTCACCTGCCTGTTATTTACTTTCATGTACTTTCTGTTGTCTGTCAAGTTTTACCTTTTCATTTTATTCATTTTCGAACCACTTGAGTAACTTGGTCCTGGACCACATTGCAAAACAAAAGTCACAAGACAAGGAACATTCTAGGTGGCGCTCCACTCTCATGAGTGGAAATCACAGTGAAGAGGAACGTTAGAGATGGTAGTTCATCTGAATCACGTCTTCAGATGGTGGGTGAAGCCTCAAGTACCAAGAAGAGAGTGGCACATGCATAGACATGATATGTAAAATACACGCATGCTGTGCCAAAGACCACAGTCAAACCCACAACTGCTGAGATGGAAGGTGCTAATATTTCAGGACTACAGAGAAGCCATACTCTGGAAAAACTCATCATGTAGACACCACAGAGCTCAGTCAACTCGCAACAAATCACAGACAGATTAAATTTAAAGCACCAGAAATAGATGGGGAGGTTTGTGTAATTGGGCCACAGTGCTGCCCATGTTATGTTTCCACATTATACTGAACTGCATTATACTGGATGTAAAGTGTATTTTACAGTTCTGATGAGGTATACCTTATGCGGCTTATGTACTGATAACCTGGCTGTTGTACAATAACAAAACAATAAATTTTAGTATTGTAAAAGCATTCTAAAACCATACTCTTTCATCTTTTGCGTATACATAATTCAGATCATCTTCATTACTTCATAGCATTTCATTGTACTTTGCATAAACGAATGACCTTGGTTTTACACTAGTAAATTCTGCTTTCCTCCCATTTTGAAACTGCACAGCACATGCCTGGTACGCATGTGCATATGCGTTTCTTAGTCCTAATCAAGGGGATTACAAAGAGACGTATCAAGAGCAGTGCTTGTTTAAAAGTGTGGCAGCGCTCCAAGGCACAGACTTTCAGAGGCATGCATTTGATATGCCACAGTCATGACCTATATACCTCGCAGAGGCAGAACTGCAAAAGGGCCTTTTTCTCCCTGCATAGTTGCTTGCAACACACATTAGTATATTCTTGAGTTTAAAAATATGGTTTCCTCACTTCTAGCTGTTGAGTTTATCATTTGGCATTTGGATAAACACAGCAGGTGAAAATTATTTTGATACGGGACTTGGTTTCTGTTTGTAAGATATACAGGAATGTGTCAAATGCAGAAGAACATCTGTGGTCATTGTAATCTAAGTAATCTCAGTTGTATTTTTAATGCTGTCATTCTCACTGCTCCCTTCTGTCGTTCCCTAAGAGGGGGACCAGGATCCCAACACTAAAACACTTGCTTTACAGGAACATTTAATCCATGTGACACTGTAATGTTTAGGGTGAAAGAGGGGAAGAGGTGAAGTCTAATGTGCAAATAGGGAGGTTTATTCAGGGTCCAAACAGGCAAAAACAACTAAAGCACAGATTCTAATGTTACAGTGAACACTATACCCAGTACAGGTAACAAAAACCAGCAAAAGACTGAACCAGAAGGGGAGTATATATAGGAGGCACAGGGTAACAAGGCACAAGTGGGGAATGCTGATTGAATTAACAGGACAATTAACACAAGAGGAATGGGAGAAACGAGGCAGGGGCACCAACTACTGGACATAGACGGAATTGACAGGGTCAGATCGTGACATAACATCTTATGAAGGTTTGCATTACAAAGTTTTGGATAAAGTGATCAAAAACTATACGATTTTTTCCATATTTCACGTTTTTTACAGTGTGTAGCTTTTGAGCAGTTTGGTTGTTTACTTATTTAATAAGCAATTTTTTTTGTTTTGTCACAACAAAAAGCATGTACTGTTCCATACACGTATACGACTCATTATGTTACGAAATGTTTGTGGCATGAAGAAGTGTGTAGATAAAGGTAATTAAAATTGTTAGGGTACACATATTTAATTTTTTATTGTTATTTTTTTATTTTCTTCTGGTCAAGATAACAGAGCAGAACTACATTAAAGGATATGAAAGGGTAGGATTTTTTTTCACCATCCTTGGAAAATCTGTGAAGTGTTCATTAACTCTGATGCCTTCAGCAGTAACGAAAATAAGTGTTGAGTCCCTGTGGGCTTGACACCTTGAACTCCTCGAATATGAAATATAAATAAAATGATATATAGCGGCAAGAGACAATCACGGGGATACAACGGAAAATTACAATGTAACCTAATGTGCGTGACTAATTACAAAGGAGTTGAGGAAACATCAAATGAAAATCTGTATACTTATTTATGGAAGTGGAATAATGGAAAATTGAAAAATAATGAGCCTTTAGCAACTGAATAAAAATGTTACTTATTTCTGTTCTTACATCGTAACATTGCAGCATCTGCTACAGCTCATTAATAATGCACAGATTTTAAAATTTAAGTAATTAATTATGGCAATGAAGACAACTGACAGACAAATATCAATAGCAGACAGGTACAAGTCTGTTGCGACATTTTATCCAGTTTGACTGTTCTGTGTGTTCACAAAATACATTATACAATTCCAAAGTTCAGTCCTTCACAAATTTAATTCTTCAACAGGTCCATCATAATAAATCTCATATTTAAAAAGAGCAGCGTCCCAGAGTCGACCAAGTAATTTCATGTGCTGCCAGTTGTAGAGTGGAATTTGATGAGGGATGACTCCTGGGTCCTGTAGTTGAAGTTTAGTAGACAAATAGCTTACCTCAGGTTTTTAAAGGATTAAAATTCATGCCTGTGTAGATCTCAGTTATGTACATGTATTATTTCAATTACAGACATGGCACAAATGTTACAGTGATTCAAAAGTCATGTATTTTATACAAACATGAACTAATGAGTTCTTTTTTAAGGAGACAAATATTCACTCATTCATTCTATCATGAATCAAAAGGGCTGAGGCGGGGTCTAAATGCAGAGAGGGAGACTTATTAAGAAACAAGGCAAAGCAAAACAAAGTAACAAGGTCAGGGCAAGGCATAATATGGAATCATAGCTTTTAACAAACATTAACAACTCAACAACCGGCAACATACTGACACATAGGGAGATCTTAAATAAGGACCTTATTATTATTTAAGTACTTGGCGACTGAATGGGTAGGACATCAGGCTGGGATGCAGAAGTCTCCTGGTTTGAGTCCCACCCCAGTCACCAGGTGTGTCCTTAGACACCTAGCTCGAGCTCATTGAAACACATATATGAAATGTCATAAGTCACTTTGGATAAAAGCGTCTGCTAAATGAATTAATAATTAAAAGTACAAATAGACATAGGGATTAACACAAGGCATGAAGGAAGGAGCAGCAACATCTAATGGACATGGAAGGAACAACATGTATGGGCATGACATTCATTCATTCATTAATTTTTAAACAGGTTATCTTGTCAAAGCTTGCAGGGAGAAAAGGGAAACATTACATTGTACATAATTACATGTGTAATTTTTGCTATCACTGTTTTGCACATTTAGATGATGCTTAAAGCAATCAAATATGATATTTCAATAGCTGATAAAGGATCATCTTCCTACTTAGACTGCCTTTGCCATGCATAAAGTGATTATTCCTCCTACCTGTCAGATTACACTGCAATAAATCCAATGCAATCGCTTCCTGTCTAATATCGGTACCAATATTTGTCCAGAATACACAAACGTTTTTCAAATTTAATGTAGAAATGTGCTTAATATTTACAATTCCCCCCATTCATCTGTGTACTGTACATGTCTGTATAGGACCTTTGCAACTCACTAATTCTAGCTTTCACAGTTAAAGCTGTCCTGGAATTCAGTTGAATTAATACTTCTTTGACTTTACACATAGGTTAACAAGTAGGTTTTCAGTTTAAACACCCTGCACCAGATGTTGTTTTTCATGGATGCTTCCACCACTGTTTCAATTGAGTCCCCGCTTGGAAAATTTGAAAATCAATAGACTGACTGACTCATTATCTTTATTATTTTTAACATCAAAACCAGTTTCTTTCAATTTGTGCTAAAAAGTGCAAAAACTATTTTTTCATCTAATTTTGAGAAATATGTGGGTCTTTGAAACTATGTTGGCTATTTTCAATTAAATGTCAAAGTTTATTTGCTAGGATTGCTGTTTTTTTTCTCAAAATTATACCCATATTAGTATAGCTTATATGTACTTTAGTCAAATGTGTTTGTTTTTGGAGATTTTTGTTTAATAAAGAAAGCTAAATACATAATTTTATACATATGTTTATGTTATGTGGCAAAGTTACTCTGTCCATTTCATGCAAATGCATCTTAAATCACCACACGTAAAAATGTGTAATAAAGACATAGCTTTTCAGCTTTTATGCAAGTGAAAAAAAAATATATATATAAAAATATATATATATATTATTATATAAAAATATATATATTATGAACTTATTTATTCTTTCCTACATTTTAAAAGTAAATGCACTGGCTTTTGTGCTTTAATGTTCTATAGATTCAGCCTTGCAAGAACATTAAAGTGGCCTTCTACAGTCTTAAAAGGGACCAACTGCTGGCATGTAAGTACATTTTAGAGTGGCTTATTTGTTCAGTTCCATAAAAAGCCAAATGGCTTTGGTCATGCCCCCGTCTCCGCAGGCCTTGTACAGAGATAAGTAAGACTGAATCCCTCCTTCTCTTTGCACAGCCACACCACAGAGAGCTGTGTACCCAGCAAGATGCAGTGAAGTGTGGTGCATATTTCAGCTGCATAAATCTTAATGGTTGGAGTACTGTATCCTCTTATACTGCAGGTATTTCCTGTATTCAAAGGCCCTGCATGTTACCCAACTCCTACGTCTCGTATGGAACATTATTTACATACAATCTCAGATGACCAGGCACAAAACATGTATTAAATGCAGGACAAACTGGTTAACATCAGTAAACCTTTGATAATATACGTTTGCAACAAACAACGAGTCTATTAAATTGAAGTATTTTACAATCGCAATCGGCAAATACAAAATCAATAGAATACAAGCACCAACAGCTGACCTTGGTTTAACAGCTTACATTGTTAGACGTGAGGATTTTCTTCAGCTGTTGTTTTCACAAGGAAAAGCTGAATTACCCACAATCCCTAGCATACAGTGTCCCGTTGTCAGCAGCACAAATACTAATGTTTGCCTTAGTAATCACTATACTTTTCCCTTCACAGCTGCACAGATATTCAGGTCTTCCTGGCTTTATATAGATATTGAGTCAGGATGGAAAAATACACTCACTTTAATGACATGAGAAACATTGTTACCTGTCACGCTGAGGTGGGTGTCATGAGAGAAATGCCTCAACATACGGCATGTAAATAATTTCAGGAAATCAACGCTGTTTGATCAAGTTCATCAAAGGAAATTCAGCATTTGTGTCACATGTGTTGTGGGTGTGGACTTGATGTTTAATATAATTTTTTTTATTTAGAAATATGATTTTTTTCAGTTTCAGATTTAATGAAATGAATATTGTTATTTCATGTTATCTAAAGTTATAACATGAAAGTTATTTTAAAAAAAAGTTATCCCTTTTGTCTTCTGCAGGTGCAGTTCATTGTCTTCACAAAATAGTGGCTTGATCAATTCTTTTTTATATTTTGCTTTTATTTTGCTTTTTTGTTGAATCAGGAACATTTTCAGATGAAAATTTATCTACCTGGAAATACAAGGAAATTCATGTAAAATTATAAAAGACTACAGGATGCACAGACTACAGGACACACAGATTACAGAATGCATAGACTACAGGGCACATATACTACAGGATTCCCTTGCTGTTTAAAACTTACTTTCATAACAACTCTGTCCAAAAGAACAGCACCCTGAGCAAAAACAGCACAGGACATAAAACAGCCTTTTGCTCTTAAAACCTTACACAGCCCAGCATGAACAAAAGACATTCCTGTGCTTGTTATTAAGTGGAAAAGGTAGGAAAATGCCCTGTGGGGGGTTGGTGCCCCGCCCTGGGTGTCCCCTGCCCTGCGCCCTATGTGCTCTGGGATGGGCTCCAGGTTTCCCCGCGAC
>JABJVR010041140.1:0-25406 GCA_025773905.1 Chitala chitala
ACTTTCTCTGTAAAGCGCTTTGAGGCATGCTGTTGCGAAAGGCGCTATATAAAAATAAATTGAATTGAATTGAATATGCAATTTTCTCTGAATGTTCAGTTGAAGGAAATCTCAGTAATTTGTTTGTTTCTTTGTCAAAGGACCCACACCTTTGAGATTACGCTAACATAACTAAATGAGAAACTTTAATTGAAAATGTGCTGAAGTGAAATCAGCCCTTGCAATTATATGCATTACACCCAAATAACAGGACCAATTTTATCAGAGTTTAGTGACAAAGGGTTATTGTTTAAATAACTAAGGTGTCAGGTGATTCATTATCATTTACTTCAACTTAAAAATATAACTGATTGTCATCAGCATGGGGATGACAGCTGATATTATATTCATGTACAATATTACCTAAAGGTAACATGTAATGGGTGAACAACAGTAGACTGAGCAGGGATGTGTTTGGTGCATAATGTGACATGGGTGAGAGAGTGCTGTCATTAGTCATTAGAACATAACAAGGTCATTTCTGGTAAGAAGTAAACCACCTAAACACAGTTCGGCCAGTTTGTTGAGCCTGAAGCCTGTTCCTCAAAATAGAGTGATCAACTGTGTCAAATGTAGCTCTAAGATCTAAAAGAACAAACACTGTCATTTTTGTTGCATCAGTTGAAATCATGAAATTATTTACAACTCTCCCTAAAACAGCTTCTTTGCTATAACCTTCATGAAGACTGGACTTAAATTTATTTAGTGAATTATTTATGTCCGAATGTAATCTGAGCCATCTTGCGACAACTTCCTCTGCAACCTTAGGCAGAAGTAAAGTGAAAGTAAAACTGTAATTGTTAAGTACCTGAGGACACACACTGGGCTTTTTAAACAGTGACCTAACAACAGCTTACTTTAAATTGCTCTGCTCATTAAGCCAACACACTAAAACCCACTTTTACTCTTTAGCTTTCGACAAAACATATGTTGCGCATTTCAGTTCGTATGCCTGCTGTTTTTTTCTTTTCTGTTTTTATAGTTTTTATTTTCTACTTTTATCTTTCTTTTAAATTTTTGTTTTAATCCTTGTCTTTTTTCAGTGTTTATCTTTTTATCTTTCTGTTTTTATCCTCCTGATTTATACCCCTGTTGCTTGTTTTTGGTTTTTACTTGTACAGCACTTTGTGTCAGTTCTGGCTGGTTTAAAGGGCTTTATAAATAAAGTTGTTGTTGCTGTTGCTGTTGTTGTTGTTACATAATGTAAATTCAATATATAAACTGGACATTGCCAATACAGGATTGTTTTGAGTTGAATGGGTGCACTGCAGGTTGGTGAGGGCTGGCCTGTGGCAGGCTTGCCATGGAATTTCTCCAATACTCTGCTGGTGTTTCAGAACTTATTCCATCTGGTATCTGAACAAATTGATCTCACAGGGCATATCACAATAAATCAAACATGATTTCTAGTCATGCAAAATCAAGTTGTGTTTTGTCAAACCAGTAACAACATGACTAGTACTGAGCTGTGTTTATGCTGGTTCAGATGGATCTCCATTATGTCATTTTGTGACCACTGGCTATGACAACTCTGAGGTCCCCTTTAACCAATTAAAAAATAATGTGCAGAAGACTGACTGACTACAAAATAGGCAATTATAAAGCAATGTTTTCATTCTCCAGTAACATGGAAGTGAAAACTACATACTGTATGTTGTACAGTGCAGACAGCAAACCAAGTTAAAAAATAAATCTGTTGATTCACATGTGCAAACAAGAGGCTTCCTAAACAGAAACATGTATGAAAGACTGTCCTACACCCAGCGTGGCTACAGCACATTACCTTAGCCAACTAGAACGAGAGTAAGAAACTTCATAAGTTTCATATACGAAGCTGGATCTGTTTCCTGCTTTTTCTTTGAGATGAATTTGGTGAAAACCATGTGGCATACCAGTCATCATATGTTAATGATGTGAAATTCAAAAGTACAGTATAACTTGCCGAAGCCTCTGTGGGAAACAGTGCCGCACTTCTACTCAGGGCAGAAAGCGTGATGTGAATTTGTAGACTGGTACGTTTCAACTTTGGTGCCTTGCTGTGGCCTGTAATTACAATTTCATATTTTAACCTCTGGTGCATGTAAACACAACAGGAAAAATAATTATAAAGAAAGCATAATAAAAATTATTATGTCTTCCTTCTTTATACTCTATTTTTTCTTTAATAATTTAATCACTAAAATCAAAACAATAATTCATAAATACTTCATTGAATGTTTACACAAGAACCCAGCACATGTGTTAATTACCAGCTGGTAAGCCAGCGGTGTTGTTACATGCCAGGGGTCTCTACTGCTGATGTTTAGTTCAAATCACTAACGAAAGAAGATACCTTTACAGGCTATACAGCAAGAATCATTTGTAGTTGTTACAGTGATCTTATTCCCTTTCTAGAAGATTATCTTAACTATCAGCAGTTGCCTACATGAAATTCAGTTACTTATTCCATGTATTTTTTCTAAACATATTGGTCGACTGAATGACAATGACAAAAAGTACATTAAAGCTAAGCTGGATGTAAACTCCCCCTCACCACCCTCTAATGTGTGGTGAAACATTATGATGAATACAAGTGAACTGACAGGACAAAACGTTAATGTTGCACCACATTGGCAAAAGGCAGGCCTTGAGAGAAAACCATAAATGCTATCATATCTTTGCCAGTAGTTGCATGCTACCCTGCACTCATGAGTTCCTCAGCTAAACTATTTACCTCAATATGATTTGTTGTAACTATGGGTGTAGAAGTGTTTACTGAACACAAAGACTGAAAAATTCCAGTACAACACATATTGCCTAACCAAGCAGACCAGAAAACATAAGCTGTATTGCTTCTGTTTGGGCCCTGGAAGTTGGTGGTTGTATAATAAATAGTCTAGTCAAGGCTTGCAAGAGCAGGTAGTCTGTAAAGAAGGCAGTCATCTGTAACTTCTACAAATGGCCGTCTAACTCAGAGCAGGATATATGTTTATTTTCTCTAAGACTGAGCAAAAACTTAATCAAGATGGCAGAGCGTGCCTTTAATTCACAAGGTTTTCTTTACATGCCTGAGTAACAGCTGCCTTTCAGATGCGATTGTGTTAAACGGCATGTGATTAGAATGAGAAGTACCAGGAAGAGCTCTGAAATGCTCACATCTTGAGGTGCGATGAGGGTGCATGAGGTATGGGGAGAACATTTTCATGACAGCTAAGCAACAACCATGCAAGGTGCATAGGTAAGTATATGCTAATTGCTTCAAATCAAAGTATAAAATTGTGTTAAAGTGGCCATGGGTATGGTTGGATGTGTACTGAACATGCATTTATAATGTGGCTATAAAGGCTATTTTAGGAGGTGGGGATTTCCAGAGATTTTCTAGATTTCCAGTAACCTATTTTTAAACATTATCGTGTCCTTTTTTATGGTGAGATCAAAGTAAAAATTTGGAATTATACTTTTCAGTTTTGTTTTTTTGATTGACAGATGATGTTTATAGGGAAAATAATTCAAAAACATTGATAAAATCAAGTGAACTTCACATTTCTGAGATTTTAATTAGTGTCAAATGCTATTTACAGTATTTGAAGCTGAATATTTCCCGCTAAGGTGGAGGATGCTCTGCAGTTTCCACATCATACTGTATACACTGTTATATTAGGACTATTTAATTGATGAGTAAAAATTATTGCAATTTTTATGAAAATATGTTGCGTGGTTTTAAATTAGGTTTTCATTGAATGCCCAAGGATGACACTAAATCAGGCATGTGTTTAGAAAGGTGACGGTTTATTTCCTGCTCAGTTTAAACACAGTGATTGTTGTCCTTCATTAGCCTTGTCCACTGTAAATTAAAGTTCCCTTTGTCCTCCATCAGCCAACGCCTGCATCTCCAGCCCACAAAAATAATATTAACAAAAAGGATTTTTTTTGTTCCCTCCCAACAACCCCAGCAACGACTTTTTTCTTTGTTTGTATTTTTCTTTTATTTGTTCTATGCTGATCTGCTTGCTGGTGTAACTGCTGCTATGAAGAAGCTGTCATGTAGCTCTGTGTTGGGACTCAGGAAATCCACAGCAGTAAAACAGATGCCTCAAAACATTCCCGTTTTTGAAAAGGTGTAGGGATAGCATCTCGGTGTACTTAGCAGCAGTTGGTAGTTTAGTCAAAGGTGAAGGTACTTTAGAAGTCAAACCCATCTGTATTTTATCTCATGCATGTAATTCCAGCGTGCATCTTATGTGTATTCCAGCTCGGCTTTATTTGGCAGGAATTTGAGACGGTTATGCTGAGCAGCTGCTTGGGGTCCTGACGCACATTCTCAGAAGCATGGCCTGCCCACGCTGGGGAAATGAAACCTCCATCTTTGTTAACAGCACCTCCTCTTGCTCCTGAATATGTTGGTTCCAGTGAAAGCACTGGCCAAACAAACACATTCAAATGTGAAATTTATCAACACAGGTGGGACATAAGCATTCATCACACCTCTACGCTATTTAAATTTGTCCTGGTCTACTCTTCACAGGCCACCAATCAGGACAGACTGGCTTAAACTGATGAAGGCACCGTCGTCAGCGGGGGTCTGTTTGACAGAGGATGGGTCAGTACCTCCAGTATTGGCCAGACGTCAAAGACCATCCTGCAGAATTAATCATACTGGTTTATTTTTCAAGAGTGCAGCACAGGAATAGAAAGCATGTCCTCTGTGTTAAAGCCTTTCACTTTTAAGAAATGTATTCTTACCATCAGTGCTGTATTAACACTCAGTGCAGCTTTGTTAAAAGGGTAGTTTCTTCAGTTCTAAAAATCAAGTCTTTATTACTGAGCGACTAACAATAAAAATAATTGGCTATGCACTTATTTTGTGTTAATAGCTACAATGTGCTGTATATGATTCTGCTAAAAGTGCTAAGAATGTTAATTTATTTTAGGACCTTGCTATTTTTAAAAACCTTTGCCAATCGATGTGAGAGATTGTACCAATTCAGCCATAGGCCTTATTAACTTCATAAATAACCTGACAAAAATCATAATGATACCATTATGATGGCAAAAACTGCTGGAAATATTGTTATAATTTAATAAACACTGCACTTCTAAGAAAATATCTCTCTCTTTTACGCACACACACAGCCACTCACTGACACACACACGCACACAATTTTCTTAAACAGCAAATAAGAAAACAAGAGATGATAGAAACATATGCATGTCTGTTTTTCCAGAAATAAAACACCTATTCCACACATTTCCACAGAGCCTAAATCCAAAGACGACCACGTGTGAAAGCAGCTGCTCGGCCAAACCAAGAGAGAAGGATTTACATTTTCATGCAGTTCAATTTCAGAGGATGAAATTGGATTTTCTTGTCCCCTAACAGCTGTCTGTGGTGAGGAAATATCCCTGGACTTACACAGAGTAGCAATCTATGGTAGAACCCTTTTTAATTTTAGAAGCAATGCTGTTTTATAGTTGAGAGTGTGTCCACATGAAATGTGGAGTTAGCGTCACCACAACATCAAAATGTACTCTTTTCCTCTGCTCAGGCTTAACACATGGCTAAGTTTGGCATGCTTAAAAACTCTTGAGAGTCGCTACTGGCTAAATGCCACTCCACTAACCGCATTACTGTTGCAAACTTTTACTCTGAATTCATTTTTAGAGCTGCCATGCAAGTGGATGTAAGCATTTAACTTTCATTCAAATAGACCTTTAGGCTGAAACTGTTGAAGAAACACCACAAAAATATGACTATTCATATAGTATATATTTCTGTACTCATGTTAAAAAAATGTGACTGAAAAGTTTACCTTAATTGGAAAAGACAGAAAAACCTCTTGGTTTAATATTAATCTCACAAAATTGTTTCATGTTGACAAATGACAACTGTTAACACAAAGCTGTTAGAGCCAGCTTAATCCACAACACAGTGTTCCACAAAAAGGGAACCATTCAGTATTAATAAACGAGCTATTCTCTTTTATTCATTCTTTTGAGGGATTAATATGATCAAGGATTTTTTTGTGCCTTTCTGCAGCACAAGGAATCGAGTATTAATCTGTATGTTCGTGTGGGTGAAGCTGGTACACATATTGCAGAACAGAGAGAAACCCTTAATGTTAAACTTAGAAAGGACAACAGGAACTTCACATAATAGGACAGTCAGGATAAGTAAAATGGGGGGGATGAAGGAGGGAAGCAGTTATAAACAGGATTAAAAACAGATAATGAGAGGGTAACATTAGTGAAATGCTGTTTTCAGGAAATCATGCAGAAAATAAGTTGCAGGAGCAGGTTCAGTGCTTCATGGGAGGCAGATGGGGGGGGGGGGGCAGGAAGGGTTTGGAAGGAGTGTTGTTGTGCTGCTGGAATCAAGCCTACAGAGGGGCCCATACCCAGAGAGGGGCTTGCATCTTACAGATGGGCCTGTAGACTAGAGAGGGGACTGCAGCCCACAGAGGGGCTTGTAGCCCAGAGAGGGCACAGTAGCCTGGTGGGGACAGGGGCTCATAGCTGAGAGCCCACCACCTCCTGCTTCTCTGTCCATTATCATAGGGATCCACTGGAGAGACAGAACCTTTGCAGTGAAGCTGAGTGGGGAGAGCATTACTGAAGCTGTCTTCGTCAGTTAATAGACCTCTTATAATTCACCCAAGCATCATTTACATTGTGCTGTCTGGAAAGCTGTACCTCTGATGAATATAAATCGGCAAATTAAAAGCTGGACTAATGGAACGACAATAAGAATTATTTTGCATGTGATAAATGCTCACCGTTTTGTTTGACTGAGCACCGAGTTCTTCTTGGAAAAGGGCATCTGAAACCATTTATAGCGTGAAGGCTTTCTGGGAATACAACTACTTAACTCTAAATGACAAAGATGTATTCTTTGTATATTTATTACAATTTTTTGCATATTCAGATGCCATTTATATGGAGTTCCTGTCTTCATGCCAAGAAAGTGACAGATGATGTTTAGGATCAGAAGCACAATTTATTTCAATTGTAAGCAGATTTTCTAATTGTCTGAGTTTAAAGACATTAATGCAGTAAACATAATGTTAACAGACATATTTCACCATTTCACTCTAGAAAATCACCAGCAGTCTAGGAGGTTAATGTAAATTTTATTAAAATGCATTTTAAAATGTAAAACAAAGTAGCTTCCCATGGGTTTATTTCAAATCATACAAAAATCAAGATGCAGTTGTTAGAAAAATGGGTCAATACCTAAAAACCGATCATATCAAGTTTTAGGTCAGTGGCATATTATTATGAGCATTAGGACTATAAGAATAAGGCTTTGGTGATGTGTGATAGGTGTTGGGTATAACGCTGTGGATCTAGTTTTCCAATTTCTATTTTATCTAAATCCCTCACTATCTTGAGGTTTCATCTCTGGTCTAGATCATGTACTATTTCTGTTTTGTCTAGATTTCTCTTTCTCTACATCAGTCTTTATGAGTTTCCTGCTTTATCGCCTACACCTGTCTTGATCTTGATTTGAAATACTACATATAATCTACGTTTCCTGTACTTCCTTGCACATTGCAGAAGGTTGTTTGTGTTGGGATTGTACTGTAGTGTAGCTGTAGTGTAGAGACTATTTTACTTGTGTTACCTATTCTGTGTTCAGTTTGCTTGTGTACCTTTCCCTTGTCCCAGTGTGTGTGCCATTCTACCTTGTTTCACCCATATAAACCCTTCAGTCTGCATTTAGACCTTCAATTCAATTCAGTAAATTTCACTTCAATTCAAAACACTTTATTTGTCCCCGAGGAGCAATTAAGAGGCACAGAGAGCAGATAAAAACACAAATAAAAACACAGACAAAACATAAAAAGTGAACATATATAAAAAAAAATATATCAATATCAATAAAAAATGTATATCAATATATCGTGGTCATAGTGTGACTGTGTATGGGGGAACAGGGTGTAAAGATGGGTTGTGTAAAGATGGGTTGTGATGATACCTGACTGCTGTGGGGACAGAGGTGGCTCTCCTCCTCTGTGTCTTACATCCTGGCAGCTCAGTCTGTGTCCTGATGGGAGCCACTCAAACACAGAGTGTAAGATGTGTGAGGGGTCCCGGAGGATCCTTCTGGCAGTTTTAGTTGTCTGTTGTTTACAGAGGACAAACAGAGCTCTCACAGGCTGTCCTATCATTTTGGAGAAGGTCTTTGTGATGTTGCCTTCATCTTTTCTTGTATTCGGCCACACTGGACCATTACATTGGATTAATATATGAAAACAATTTGCTGGAACAATTAATTTGCATTGTCAAGAGTGACGTTATCAGATGACAAAGTTAAATAGGTATTACGTTTCTTTAATCAATTATTATTTTTATTGTAATATTCAATATCAGCTGTAAAACTGTGATATAAAATTCATAAATGCAAATACAGAAAAGATTTTAACACCATGGCTACCAAAATGATTCTTTAATAAATAAACAATTTACTATCTAATCATTGTAAAATATACACTATATTGCCAAAAGTATTGGGATGCCTGCATTTACATGCACTTGAACTTTAATGGGATCCCAGCCTTAGACTGTAGGGTTCAATATTGAGTTGGCCCACCCTTCACTGCTATAACAGCTTCAACTCTTCTGGGAAGGCTGTCCACAAGGTTTAGGAGTGTGTCTATGGGAATGTTTAACCATTCTTCCAGAAGCGCATTTGTGAGGTCAGACACTGATGTTGGACAAGAAGACCTGGCTCGCAGTCTCCATTCTAATTCATCCCAAAGGTGTTCTATTGGGTTGAGGTCAGGACTCTGCAGGCCAGTCTAGTTCTTCCACCCAAAACTTGCTCATCCATTTCTTTATGTACCTTGCGTTGTGCACTGGTGCGCAGTCATGTTAGAACAAGAAGGGGCCATCCCCAAACTGTTCCCACAAAGTTGGGAGCATGAAATTGTCCAAAATGTCTTGTATGCTGACGCCTTAAGAGTTCCCTTCACTGGAACTAAGGAGCCAAGCCCAACCTCTGAAAAACAGCCCCACACCATAATCCCCCCTCCACCAAACTTTACACTTGGCATAATGCAGTCAGGCAAGTACTGTTCCCCTGGCAACCGCCAAACACAGACATGTCCATTACATTGCCAGACAGTGAAGCTGATCCATCACTCCAGAGAACTCGTCCCCACTGCTCTAGAGTCCAATGGCGGTGTGCTTTACACCACTGTATCTGACACTTTGCGTTGCATTTGGTGATGTAAGGTTTGGATGCAGCTGCTTGGCTATGGAAACCCATTCCATGAAGCTCTCTACACACTGTTGTTGTGCTAATCTGAAGGCCACACAAAGTTTGGAGGTCTGGAGCTATTGACTCTGCAGACAGTAGGCAACTCCTGCGCACTGTGAGCTTCAGCATGCGCTGACCTCGCTCTGTCATTTTATGTGGCCTACCACTTCATGGCTGAGTTGCTGTTGTTCCCAGTTGCTTCCACTTTGTTATAACACCACTAACAGTTGACCATGGAATATTTAGTAGCAAGAAAATTTCACAGATGGATTTATTGCGCACGTGGCAACCAATCACAGTGCTACGCTTGAATTCACTGAGCACCTGAGAGAGACCCATTCTCTCACAAATGTTTGTAGAAGCAGTCTGCATGCCTAGGTGCTTCATTTTATACATCCTGTAGCCATGGAGGGGATTGGAACAGCTGAAGCCGGTGATTTGGAGGGGTGTCCCAATACCTTTGGCAATATAGTGTATATTCCATTGAAATATCTACCATATATCCATTTTCAAACTACTTTTCCTCTACCAGGTCACAGGTTAAGATACATAAATGATATTAAATACAGTTAATTACTTCTTTATAAAATAAACATTGTTTTCAACTTTTGCAAAACTTAAAGGAAGGACAATTGTTTTAGATATTTTTGGATTTGACCTGGCACACTATAACTGTCTCTAAGTTATTCATTATTTAGGTTAGAAATAACAGACTGTTTGGGGTTAAAATTTAATGGCAGTCTGAAAAACAGCACCATTACCTGGTTTCTGGCTTCAAAGTGCTCTCCATTTTGCTTTTACGTCAAGTAAACAGCTCAATTAAAATACATATTATAAACCTTTTTGGGATTTGGACCTGTCCTCTGTCATTTGCGTTTCTAACAACTTTCCTCACCATCATCACATTTTCTGCTCCCTGAAGAAAGGGTTTAATTCATTTATAATGTTGTCACTTTACAGTGTACTCCACATAGAAAATCCCACATTGTACTAGACTCATAATATTTATTTTACCTTATAATTGTCCATTATGAAATGAGTTTCACAATAAAAATAATATTGCCACTCCATGAGAACAAGGAGGCATTCTTAGAACTGGGTTTCACAAAGATATTGATTTTACAAACTGAAATTAAATTTTTGATCTGAATATCATAACCTAAATGTGTGAAGTTAACTTGGAAATAAATGCAGCAATGAAATAGACTGTACTTTAGTTTCCACAAACTGAAACTAAACATAAAAATAAATGTGTGAAATACATAAACTTCACGACATACTGTTATATGATTACTGATTAATACTTACACTCCAAATCATTCCCTACAATCACAGAATGTTGGCCTTCTTATTGTTCCACGCGTCTACAAAAGTATTGGTGCTAGAGCTTTTAGTTACAGAGCCCCTAGTTTATGGAATAGTCTGCCTGGATACGTATGGGATGCCAAATCTGTCTCAGCCTTTAAATCCCGACTGAAGACCTACTTTTTTGATTTAGCCTGATTAGACCATAGCTCACGGTAATTACTGCTGCTGGCACATGCTGTACATGCCAATACAACTGTAACAGTTTGCCATGGGGCTGCTAGAGTTCATATTATTTGCTAACCCCTTTCTAAACTCTCTCCTTGTGCATGAGGGTACCCGGTGCCTGCCTGGGCACCATCTGATCGGGATGCCCTCATAGATTGGCTGACTCCTAATGTATCCCTTTAGCTCCTCAGACACTTCACTCAAGGGACACCAAAGGCCAATGAGAGCGGCTTCAGCAACAGGAGCAAAGGAGGACTGAATTGTGTTATTTATACCATATTACTAGGAACAATCAAAGTCTCAATACGTACCACTTTATTCTGTAATGTTAGGATGCCCAGCAGGGGTTGGGCAGCCAGTCAACCTTGGGCCCCCAGAGGTTTTTTTTCTCCACACTGTGGAGTTTTTGGTTCCTCTCCTCCATTGTTGTCTGGCTTCATGCATTTGTATTAATTCTTCAACATCTGCAATTTCTTGTGTAAAGTGCATTGTGGCATATTGTTGCGAAAGGCGCTATATAAAAATAAATTGAATTGAATTGAATTTAATTAATACATACATTGGATCAGAGAGACCGCAGTGGCTACAGTGTTCCCAACTATTCAATATCCCACGCTTTCTTACTACATTAATATACAGTATATAGGCATGAAAAGACCTAAATATAGATATACTAACTTACATTATGTTAATATCTTAACTTCAATCCCCTAAATCTCTTAAAGTACTCCAACTGCCCAACTTCCAGGGTATTTAATCAAGCCAACACTAATTCAGCCTGGACACAAGTATCACAGTTGCACCCCTGCACACACACACACACACACACACACACACACACACACACACACACACACACACACACACACAGCTGCATTTGTAGATTTCAGGGTGTCAGGGACAGCCATTAAACATTAAATTTTATTGCAACGTATTATTTAATTCCATAATTCCATCAGATTCAGTAACACTCCGATTCTACATATTAAATAATTTTCCATTTCAACCATACCCTGCAATGTCTTCCTATTACCAAGAAACTACAGAAGACAAATTATACAAAGTAAAGCAAACTGAGAAGGGCCCCTTAGTCCCACTGAGCACTGGGAGGTAACACATTTGCTTGTACTATTAACACTTACAACAGGACTCTTGTGTCATCAGCTCATTTACCTCTCTGCCACAAAGCCAAATGCAGCTTCCCACAGCTTCAGTGCTAAGGATGTGGCAACACAAGCCCACTTCCTCTTCTCTCTCACTAAGGCTCCCTTTAGGCTACATTTGGAACACCTGTCCTGGCAGGTATGCCCATGCTAATCTAATGAAATTGTGGCTCCAACTAACCAAGTTACAATGGTGGATCATATGCACATACACACATGTAGTGCATACTCTGTGTTAAAACTGGCTGGGCAGCCAGTCAACCTTGGGTCCCCAGAGGTTTTTTTTCTCCACACTGTGGAGTTGTTGGTTCCTCTCCTCCGTTGTTGTCTGGCTTCATTCATTTGTACAAATTCTTCAATATCTGTAATTTCCTGTGTAAAGCGCTTCGAGGCACATTGTTGCGAAAGGCGCTATATAAAAATAAAATGAATTGAATTAAAACAAACCTGAAGCCGCTCCAGAACTGTAAGTCAGTTCAAAACCAGACATGTCCATCTGTTGTCAGATCAACATCCAGGGCAAATTAGGTGAGCAACCAGAATCCCTGCATGCTAAAGAGCCCATATGTGAAACAATGAACTTACAATAAGACTTCAAAACAAAAGACTCAAAGGTGGAATACCCAAGGGCACACAGAGATTTTAATCCACCCCCGTATTCAGCCACGTGCACATGGTTAACTGTCATGAATGGGCATTGCACCTTCAAGTTTTCATTCCACTGGTTTGTTCCGAAGTCCATTAGAATTGCATACAGTGCATCGATAAACATTCTGTGCGTGTAATTAAAATTGCATAATCTACTGCGAGCAAACAATGCAAAGTTAAACAAGGAGTCTTGCAGCTTCAGTAATGAGCTGTCATTGAAAGCAACGCAGCACTCACTCTTGTGAAGCTGAAGCACTTGGAGGCCAGCCAATCAGCCTTCCTGATTAGGGGCTGTTGCTTTTAATGTAAATGTTTGAGGAGCCAATGCAAAAAGCTGATTAAATTGCCCCTGGGTGAGTATGGGGTTAATTCCACTACTGCAATGGAACACTGCTTTGTTTCACATCATTGAAGCCATCTCCTTATCAGTGTGCTATGATGAGCTTTCATTTACATTTATAAGCTTCTCATGAGGGTAAAGGCAGAACTGTCAGACCTTTAAGAGGCTTAGTTCATAATGAGCAAAATAATCTTCTATCACAAATTTTGCTTCCAGGAACTTTGTAATCACTATTTACTCATTAGACATCCATTGTTGCCAGACCCAAAAAAGAAATTTGAATATTATTTAGCAACAGTGTGTTTTGTTGTGAGAGTGAATAACCTGGTTAAACCAGCAAACTCTTTCTGATGTCATTTGTTGTGGTGTTTCTGTTAGTGGATGTTAGTCCATTACCTGACAGATCATATTATAACACAAATGTTGCTAGCTGTAGTATATACAGGACATGGTCTGCAGTTTGGCATATGATGTACATGCAAATTAAATTTGGTCTGTAGTCATAAAAGAAGTAGAATTTAATTTTTTTACATTTTGCTACACAGAAACAAACTGCTTCCTCAGATTGACATAAAAAACATGTATACTGATAAAAGAAAATATGCCCTTGCCCTGTTTAAAAGCCAGATGTATCCTTTTTTGGATCAAGGTTTTTGAAATAACTTTGAATATGATGGGTTTTGCTGGTCTTACATTTTTATTAATTTTTGTATTGTGCACCTTCACAGTCCAATAGCACGTGCAGTACAACATTCTCCAAGCATGCTGTGAAATATGGTAAACACTGAAAGTCAAACTCAAATGTTACACTAAACTTAAACCTTCTGATCTATTATGCACACCAATTCCAATTTAGTCATTAACTTTGGTTTCATAACTATGCCACGTTTCAATATGCCCTTATACCTAATCCAAACTCCCCACCTACAGGAAAATGAGGAGTAAACATAATTCAAACCCAGAATGGAGTCCTTAAGCCTTTTCATTTTGCTGAACACCTTTCCCAGAAACTGCTGCAGTCAGAGCGGGGCCAGACATCTCTTTTCATTCCTTTTGACGTCAATAAAGGTGAAAGGAGGGTCCTGATATTTGAAAAATCCAAAATAACCATTCTGCCCAGTCTTACGCCCTGGAGTGTTTATTCCAGCTTTACTTGACAGTAGAAAATCAACATGGCAAGCACCAGTTATGAGTTTTATATCAAACAAAATCACCTGCATAAAACTGGACAATACCAGGTCAGTGCACTGACCTGCCAACATCTGACAGCTGCAAATGATACTTAAAGAGTAATGCTCGGCACAGCAAGCAGATGGATGGCACTCCATTTAAACCAGGATGGAAGTGACCAACATTTAAATTTGCATCGTGGGATATTAGGTCACTGTGTCAGGGAATGTCAGCTGACCATGTGAGATGTATGACTGTCATGATTGGCGGGGAGCTTATTAGACTAAGTATGAGCATAGTTGCCTCTTAGGAAATGAGGCTTGTCTCCAACCAATTTTTAAAAAAAGAAAACTAAACATTCATCTGGAAATGAAAAAACCCCAAAAGCACTGAGCTGTTTTCACAGTGTAGGACAGTCTACTGACTTCACTGGACCCTTCAGCTGAGGACTCTGAAGTAATTCTGTAAGGCCACCTTGGCTTTAACATCCATGTGTCTGTTTTGTGCAGTACTGAAGATGTCAGGGCTCCTTTATGTGATGGCTTTGACAACCTGGTTAGCTGTATAACCATAACTGTCCTTTATTTCTTTTTGGTGAATTCTATACCAGTCTAGCTACTGATCATATATCTTGTACTGGGCATCGTGGCAAGAGGAAGATTAATGAGAATAGACGAAGACTGAAACCATAGCCCATTAACCAATAGCTTTTTCTTAAAGTCCAAGCTTCAGTAGATGTTATCACTGACATCAGTTTGGTATTGTCATCACCAAGTGATCTGTCTTAGGTAGCATACTGGTATTATTATTCATTTTATTTTATGTCCAGTGGAGGCTATAATGCTGATAATGCCTTGATATGCAATTAAGTTCAATCATGTAACTTCTACTACATTACATGACAATAAGCCTTAGCCTTTTGTTGGTACCAGGTATTTACTCAATGGCAAAGACAGACACACCAAACCAGGAAAATTATGTGGTTATTTTGACTGTTAATATATGATAGAACACCAGAACCAAATATGGGTTTGGTTACATTACAGGGTAAGTGAGGTAGGAAAACAATAGGACTTTTACAAGAGGAAATTATATACAAACAGCTGGGTTAGAGGAAAAGGGAAGGGAGCAACGTCAAAAACAAGAACAAAACAGAACAAAATAGAAACAAAATATGGCACACTAACCTTTCTGACATACACCCAAAACAAAAACCCTAACTATCTACTCGACTAAACGATGAAAAAACATACATAAGTGGTATTTGCGCACTAGATTTTTTTTCTAAACAAAAAAAAAAAAATTTAACTACGTGTTGTGATTATGTTAGGGCCCCTAAACCTGTCCCAAATTCAAATTCCCACAACACCCATACACAATAACCCGACATCATAATACAATCCCTAATACAATAAACACCACCCAAAGTCAAAGAGAAACAGACAATCACCAATCGGACTTTCGAACACCAAAACTTGCCAACTAAATGTCTATTTTTTCTTGTTTGCGCTCTCTCTTTCTCTCTCTCTCTGCTCTTCTCTGTCCTCTTCTATTCTGTCATCCTTTTATGGAAGTTTGTCTCTGTCTCGAGGAGCAACTCCTCCCTTTCTGTTGCCTTTGGGAGCTTTTGTAGTCCAAAGCATTTCCCATTCTTCAGGTCTCCCATCCAAAACAAGCGGAGGACATAACACCCAAGCATCAAAGGTTCTGGAACAGGCCATGTTGAATGACAGGAAATGTTACTGCTCACTTGAGCAGCCTCTGCTGAACTTGTCAGACCGGACCCATCTTGAAAAGAGAAAAAAATCCATGTATAACGCTGATACTGCAGCATTTGACAGTGAGAAAAGAGCAAACTGACACCAATGCCAATACAATAATGGTAGAAGTGGTGCATGTGTGGAAGGATGTAGGTCCCCAAGATATGCATGATGCCATTGCCATTACTAGGCTAGAATAACACTGATCACAGTCACTGCATTTACCTGGTGGACATATTTGAAAAGGTCTTTGCTAAGGTGCTGTTGAACAGACAGCCAGCAGTGGAGCCATGAATTTAGCCACAGTACCAGACATAACCACTACTGATGGGCTGTATTGTGTGTGATATTTCCAGAACTGCAGAGAATGGGAAGTGTCTCTGAATTTAGTCTCCTGACACTTTTGTGTTACAAAGCGCAGATGTTCATTACTGTGTATAGTGTGTTGTCTGTGGCTTTAACATTTAGGTTTTGTTTTTCAGTATGAAGTTTCACCTTCACCAGTCACCTTCTGTGAGAGTAAGAAGGGCACTGTTGTCTATGACAGGTTCAGCTTTAAACCCTGTCCAATAAACGTCCATGTCAAACAGGGCAGAGTGCTTACTTGCACATCATTTGAACATTTTATACCATACTTCTGATGTACAACTTTGACTCTTCAACAGATGCTCTCTATTTGTGCACCAGACCAGGTGGGAAACTTGCTTTTTTGCTATATTGCTTTATACCTTAGCCAAAGGCAAAAGTCTAAAATTCACATCAGAGAGATACTTTTGTGGATGATGGAGCACTGACTAGAGTGATCTGACTGAGCCTGTAGATATTTTTTGACTCACTATCACTATAAAGAAGGCCTACATCAGTGTCAAGGCTACCAATCACACATTCTTTTAAGACAGTCAAGTCTATATTGGAAATAGTAGAATGTTTTTTTCAAAACTGCTATCCCAACCCATCTGTTCCTGGACACAGTGGTTGCCAGTAGCATTGGGAAGGCTCCATGATCTTCAACTAAGCTGACCAATAAGGTCTACGAAAATAAACTGGTTATAATGACCACTAGCATGAGCGTCTACCTATTCCTGTTAGCATTCTGGATTATACATCCTGTCTCATGTCATCTTAGCTTCCTATTACTTGCACATGGATGGTGTGTGAAAAAAATCCTATTCCAAAAGACATCTTCTATGGCCAACCACCACTGGTGCCACAAGTGTTGGATGCCATACTCATAGATTGAAGGATGACACGAATGAATACAGCATTAACTAAGATAACTGGAAAGCGATGTGAAATTGACATTCTTGGTGACAGACAGTACAAAGATATATCCCTTAAGCCCCAGCCTATACATTTGTGCCCACTGTAGTGTACGTCTTGTTCTTGCATCCTTTCTTTTACTGACTTCAGCAATACTCTTAATTCCCGATGTAAAAAGGACATCCTGGGCTTTACAATGACACCTCAATTGTTGGAGAAGAATGCTGAAAATCTCTTCATTTCATCACAAGATGTCTTAAAGATTGCAGTGCATTTTCTTTCCTTGATTTTCATGGTGATATGAGACAGGCTGATGAGGACAGCACCTCACAGGAGCAGTGAAGGGGAATGTCACAAGCAGGGAACAGCCTTAATTTAATTTTAGCTATCTCGCCTACAAACCCTAATGCAGACTGGCACTCCAAAATGAGATGACAGAGCAGCAGTTGCTACCTTAATGTTCCTCACCTGTCTGAACTAGCCGGTGCATCGTTGTTGTTTCTGAAGACAAGTTAGTTCATTAACATACGTGTAATATGTAAAATGTTCACGTTTTCCATAAAGTATTTGGCGACCGTCATCATTTTTAGCAGAAACTGTTCTGTATTTCTTCGTGAGAACCATGCAGAAAACGTTTAGAAAGCTAATGAAAATGGCAGGTTGTAGAATTGTGCATCATCATTATCATCATATTAGTGTTCCCAGTAGTGTGCAGCACTGAAGCAGCATAAGGCTTGTCAGGTGCACGTGTCGCTTCTGGGTTGGTTCCATCTGAAAGCTATCTCTGTCTAAAACCAGGTTGCAATATACTCCTGTAACACTCTCAAACCTGAGAAAGCTGAAATCCATCCATTCCCTATATCGCTTATCCAATACAGGCTCATGGGAAGTCTGGAGCCCATCCCGCGGGGCCCCAGGGCAGGGGACACCGTGGGCAGGGCGTGAACGTACCACAGGGCACACACACTACAGGCAGTTTGGAGACACCAATCAACCTAACCAGCATGTCTGTGGACTGTGGGAGGAAACCACCATGCCACCATGCTGCCACTCATAAGATGAAATATGAAAGCAAACTAGAAGGCAGAGGCAGTGGTTTTGCGATGTGCCATAGAAGGATTAACATTGTATAAACTGAACATAATGATGCTGATGGCTTCCATTTAAATCTCTTCTTGTCAGTGGTTGCCATTGTCTTGCTATTTAAATTCTCTGTTGTTAGTGGTTGCACAGGTAGTTCAGTGACTGATATATGGAAGACCTGGCTTTCATTCCAATCCATCAACATTACATAAATCTCAAATGGAACGCCCAAGGCAGTCTTGTATTTTATTTGCCACCCTGTTTGGCAGCTCCTTAGCCCAAATGTCATGCTTTACACTCCTTTTGACTCTGGTGAAGCTGAATGGGGAATTCTAACATTTTGGCAGCCCCGGATCTCCACATCGTTCAGCCCTGACTGGCTTGTTCCCAGAAGATACAGGGTGCATCAACCTTGGCTCTGAAAACAGGCGTGGATATTGTTGTTAAGGTAATACACTAAAGCTTTCCTTGCACAATTTAAAAACCTATTGTAACAACAGTATTTACAAGTATTTCACAACAAAATACAAAACCAAAAAGCAATAGCAGCGTTGCGGCTAAGCAATCGCCTTCATAAAGCCAGCATCCACTCTTCAGAGCAGGCCGTCTATGTTCAAGAAAAAATATGTCGATTATTGCATTTCCCTCACTCTCCTCCATCCACTACATTTACCATTTTCTTCCTATTTTTCATATTCTTTGTGCTAGTGACCTTGGGGGTGGATCATCTACAAGAGTGGTGGGATTTCATACTGTTATTGCAAATTACACATTCAAACAGCAGGAACTTGGCATGAATAGAATGCTGGGACTCCAGTTGTGTTGGGCTTTGGGGGGGTGACTTTGTCAAGGACACACACACATTCTCTCCTCCAGCCTCTTTCATACCTCATGTGTCTCTCTTATTCAGTCACTTTAATTGATTTAATTCAAAAGCACCAACTTTGAGCCAGACACAACAAAAACACAAACATGTAGGGAAGAGGCTGTTACTGTATGCTATAGCAGATTCGTTTAGTGATGTTTGCATTTTGGTAATTGCACTCACCCCCCCCCCCCAATCTCTAAAACAGTTTTTTATGATTGGATTATAATGCTAAAATCGCATACACCCAGAAAATAGGGAACAGAACACACCTCATGGTCATCGTTTTCTTTCAGTAACACACTCAGAAGTCACGCAGGTTTAAGAATGATGCTATACATGAAAGTTCAGGGTCAAAACATCAGAGAAATTACCAGAATTGGACAGGAACAGTGTAATGTGGAGAACCAGGTGAGGCTGTCATCTGACCAGAGGTGCTGTGATAGGACAGGTAAGTCAGGAAGTCGCCGGGGGCCCCCAGCTGGGATTGGGGCTTTGAGGGCAGTCGATTGCATAACACATACTGCAATGAGAAATGTGCAGAAATCCCCTTGAAGCATTTTGCCTAGGGCCTCCAGAGTCCACTGCATATGACACAGTGTAAGGCTGATAATAAGGAAGCATCACTGTCAATAGTGAACGTGTGTGAACGTGTGTGAAGGTGTGTGAAGAATATAAATCAGGAAACACCTTCACTCTGAAAGCATATTGTGCACACTGTGATGTATACATAAAAAGATGGGCAAAAATGTCTAAACTAAGCAGAAACCAGAGAAATAAACAGTAAAGACGAGTAACCTGACACTTACTTACCACAAACCGACATGTACCTATAATCATTTAACTTCAAATATTACAACAATGAAGAAAAGAATCCTATGTAAGTAATACATGTTATGGCATTGGGAGTCATAGCAAATTCACATAACTTTTCACACAACAACTAAAACTATACATTTTTGTCAGGGCTGACAGGATAACACAGCTTCCATGCACCAGTCTGAGAGTCTCCACTGTAAAACATTTTCTAGGACAATACAAAAACTTAATATAAAAACTTAATCTGCAGAGGTTTTTGTGTATTTTTATACAATGTACAGTTGCCAAAAAAAAGCTAGTGGTTTAAAAAAGTACTTCATTTGGGTAAATAAAATAATATACAACAAATACACTTACTTCAGGTACACTTTAAGTGTACCTGAAGTAAGTGTATTTGTTGTATGTTATTTATTCAGAGTCCAAATGTACTGTTGGCTGTCGATGAGTGAGAACCAGACGGCCATATTAGGTGCGCTCATTGTTTTCTCTCCAGGGTGGCTGTAAACTTTAATGGTGTTCACAATTTTTAGCCAAACTACAGACCTGCTGCTGTTTGGGTGGGGTGGTCTGGGGGTGGGGTCAGCAGTCTTCTGAACCCCCTTGGTGAGTTTTATCTTCCATGGACAATATGTCTTTGTGTTCAAAAATCTAATCGACTTTCCGTGTGTGCTAATCAAAGGCTTTCAAGGTTTGGTAAACAGCATCAAGGCGTTTTTTCTTTGGTTTTGTTACTCTAAAAGTTGACATTAAGACATGAAGACTTTGACCTGCATATTGTGCATATTATACATGTATATATATATATATATATATATATATATATATATATATATTCCACAATTCTGCCAGCGCATACCTGTTATTTTTTTTTATTCACGATGAAAGTATATTTGTTCTCAAGTAACCCTAAAATGTACTGCGTAATGACCCAGCAGCTACAGGGAAATACCATCTGAAAATGTCAACTAACTGCTTTGAATAATCTTATTCACGGAGGTTTTCTGTGGAACATTATACACAAGCAGTACGTCAGCATGTAGTTTACACACACCCTTTTCACCAAATCACACAGCGGGGCCTGACCAATCACATTTTACACTGAATTTGTTTAAATGGAAAAAAAGAGATTAGAAATAATGACATTTTACCTGGATCTACATGGGTCTGAAATAAATCAAATGTGAAACAGTTAGGAAACGACTGCAGGAAAAAAGGGTTCTGGTGTCTGTAAAGGTAACAATACAGGGCAGCTTTGAAGGCAGTTATAACCAGAGCTGAAAAGAGGTGAAAAAAAAACACAGTTCTTGATTATTAGACCATGACAATGTATTTTCAATAATTCTCATTTGGGAAAGCAAAAATATGAACTAGGTATCAAATATAAAACTCAAATGTATGGTCATTTAATTTATTTGTTTGTATGTTTATTTTGACCAAATCAATTGATGTTAAATGGGTGAGGAAGGAATCGTTTACTGTCACTGTGGTCTTTGTAGCTAAACACGCAAACGGCCGCATCCTACTGAATGTACCAGACCATGTCCTAATTGTGTGTGTGTGTGTGTGTGTGTGTGTGTGTGTGTGTGCAATAGCGCACAATAATACTAAATTTAAACTTTTCCTAGGTACATCCCAGATATGTGTATGTTGTTTTACTGGTTACTTTGTCACCAGAAGATGTGTGATTAATTTTAATTGTACCAGGAGATGCAGCTGTAGACAAATTACTGCAGCTGCTTCTCACTAAGCCAGAGGGTAACTCCTCTTGTGCTGTTGAGCTGCTGTTTGGAGTAAGTACGGTGTGATTTTGTGCTTCCTGCTGAATTCCCCTCCATCGTCTGGTGATTGTTCTTGTCAACTTTTTTTTTTTTTTTTGCTAAAATTTGCTTTTTCTGTTAGAAATTGTCTTGGATTTTCCCTTAGAATTGACATGCCTGTAGTTTGTCAGTATACTCTCTTTTCTTTACAGTACAGTCCTTTAAATGTATGAATTGCACTTGAGTCCTGCTTTGTCCTTTGTTAGCGAATGATTATGCTGAACATGTGTCCAGAGCATGCCAGAGGGTCCAGACAATGCCAGGTCTTTGTGATGCATTTATGCTAGTCAGGGAACATGTTTAGGGCAGTGCCACTAAAGGCACATCCATATCATGTTACAACGCTTTTATGTGTGTGTGTGTGTGCGTGTGTGCGTGCGGGTGCATGCATTTTCCTTTAGAATGTGGTGGTGTTGGTCGGCTATCTCAGAACAACTGCAAACATCTCTGGAGGCAGTGTCAGTGCTGATAGGCTTGCAGCTGCCAGCTGTTGCTAGAGGAACCAAGTTTCCCACAGCTACTCCTGTCTGATAAAATGGAAATAATGAACGCTGTGACGCTTCCTTGCTCAGCGCTCTCTGGTGTGTGAATCCATTCTCAATGGAAGGAAGATCCAACACAGAACCTACGGGACTTGTTAAGATACTTTTGGGAAAAGCTTCAGCTAGACATACCAGGGGGACGTCTGGCTAGCTGTGCTCTTTTCACACCACAAGCATCCTACTCTATGAATTATTGCTACAAGCTGCCCTCCAGTAGGCTATTCAGAATGATGAGATCTTTGCATTTATGGACTTGGGAGCTGTTTTATAACCTCCACCAAGCTGCTGAACTCTAGAAACCCACCCCTCAGGCCTCTACAGTTTTCCAAGTGAAGGCCATCAACTGCAGGCCCCTGGAAAACCCCACACTATACCGTTCCATCTATTTCTTTTCAGAGACCATTCTGAGTTTATTAAATCTTACCTTGTATCTTGTTCTGAGCACCCAGTTACTCTACTCTGCCCTTGGCTTAACAGACATATTTCTGGTGTTTCCTGGGCTTCTGGGGCTGCGATCGACCTAACTGCCCTAAACTGTCTGAATCGAAGGAAAAGACTTTGTCAAATCAATTTTCTGATAGAAGAAATTTGATAGCTTCATCACATTTTAGAGACAGCTATGGGGAGGAGATGGATGGAGTGCTCATATAAGAACGTTACAATTCAAGATAGATTATTTGAAAACCCAGCAATGACCAATAAACTGTCTAGCCTGAGTATCATGAATATGTGTTTAATAATTACAGGATACCTCTGCCACATTGTATTTGTACTTAAATTTTGTTCTCCAGTTTTCTACATTTATTGTAAGACCCTTCATTTCCTTAGTGTACCATAACACTCTGGTCGAAATAGACACCTTTTTTGTTGAGAAAGAACTTGATTATCTACAATCCATAGCAGCATCCGCACAGGTCCTAACTGGAGGATAGCGATTTACAAAAATTTGACAATGCAACAGCGGGTCAAAGCAGCCTAAATCAATATGTGAAAACTTATGGAAATAAACTTCTGTCGCTGACAGTTTATGGCCAGCATCTGACAGTTTACATTCAGCAAATGAATGATTAGATGGGTAGTTTGCAGCAGATAAACCCTTACGGTACATTACTGGATGAATATGCTGTAGTGAGAACAGTGTATAGCATGAAATGTTAAAGCATGACATCACAAACCTCTCTTTGCTGTAAACTGTCTTTCTGTACTAGTTATGCTTTGACCTGCCTGCCCATGGGCTTATGTGCACTGAGCATTTTAGTTGTTTTTTTTTTGCAACATGCTTGTTCTAATTGTGTTGAAACATCTCTTTAAAAAACTAAAACTTAAAAAAGAGTAATGAGCCAAATTTGAAATAACCAAAAAAGTGTGTGCGATGAATCGAAATAATCATTCGTTTTTTATATAAAAAAAAATAACGCCAATATTTTCGTATATTACTCAGTACTGACAGTCTCAAAAGTCAGTCAAAACCACAAGCATTTCAAGGCACGAACAACACTGCAAAGTCCTCACAGCCCTGTCTGTCTTTGGCAAACTCCACCATTAATTCAAATGTACAGTTTAACAATGAAAACAAAGTATAATTGCTGCAAATTTGCCATGCCATAACAGAAAACTGTAGACAGCAATGAAAGCACAGACTTACACTTGTGATATGCCTTCAAAACAGCAGAACTGCTCAAAAACATGAGGCTTAATAAATATGTCGATGCTTTTCAACGAGTCAGAATCAAGTATCCAACAATGCCATGTCGTTTAGATACAATCATGGTGTTGATGTTTGTAGCAGTCCTGCCACAATGCCGAAAAGCTAATTGTTTCACTTAACTCATTGCTTGTTTTGAATCTTGTTTCGTTTTGTTCTAACATTTTTGTTTGCTATTATTACTTGCGTTGTCTTATGGCAGCTGCTGCCTACTGATAAGAGTTCCCAAGAAGATATTCCTTCAACTGAGAAACCAGCTCAAGTCTTCAGTGGATGCAGTCAGCACAGTTCTAGTCCCCCATAATGGAAAAAAATATGCAATAATGTTAAAATGCATGCTGGTCTTTGCATAAATTGGCACGTCACCTCAGACCTCATTAGCATAACGAAGCACTATCCCAGAGCAGATGTCTAGAGAGATGCTGGCAGGATGGTAATTAGCCTCAACCTCAGCATCTTGGTGTTGCTAACAGTACTGAGCAGTATATATTTTTAACCCAAGTGTAGGCTGCAAAACATGAACAAACTACAGCAAACATTTGACAGGAAGTGTTAACCTCTTATTTGAGTTAATTGAAAAAAAAGTAAACAAAAAATTAATTAAACTAAGTGTTAACTAAGGCTAATTGAATAGCAGACAATGCTGCAGGCATTAATTCATCAAACATGTCAGTGGTGCACAGTTTTGACACACATCTCATCTCATGTGGGACTCCCTGTTGTCAAACAATAGGTTCACACTGACTGAAGCAGCTCAGCTCATTCCTGCCAGGTAGACATATGAGCAGAGGACAGCCTTTTATGTCTAGAACTCCCATTTAGTATCAGAAGTCAGGAGTTTGCTCTCTGTAATGGAACAAAAAATCCAATAGGTTCAAGCTGAAGCACAGAGTGCTACGATTGTTTGATAGATAGTAAATCTGAAATCGGCAGAGAAAATTCTGAACTAATATTCTTGTTAGAGAATCCAGCCAACCTCAAAAGTCTACATTGTCAGTCTACAGAGAGGAACAAGGTACAAACCAGGTTTGGGGGAATAGTAAATGAGAAGTAAACACACACAGTGACCAGGTCATCACACAAAGACAGCGAAAAGCAGTGAGCTCCTCAGCATGGCTCATGGAGAGAACAATACCTCACAGAGAGTGAGGTGAATGATAGGAAGAAAGGGACTGGTGGAAAACAGGTGTGATCAACAGCCAGTGGACCGAGATGTAGAGGGTGTATTTCGGCTAGACGCAAGCACTCCCAGACTGAACTAGACATGGGCACTCCCAGACTGAGCTAGATGCAGACACTCCCTGACTGAGCTAGACCCAGGCACTCCCAGACTGAACTAGACGCAGGCACTCCCAGACTGAGCTAGATCCAGGCACTCCCAGACTGAGCTAGAGGCAGGCACTCCCAAACTGAGCTAGAGGCAG
>JABJVR010041151.1:0-31645 GCA_025773905.1 Chitala chitala
AGGCAAGTTGTATAGCATCTTAATGTTAGTTACTCAACAGGCCATTATTAATTACCAGTATACCAGTCTCACTATCTCTATCATGCATTATCTTTACACTCACATTTGCATAGGCCGCCCGCGGGGGGGCGGGCGGGGGGGGGGGGGCGGCGACAAAATATTAATCAAATTTTTATCCTTGCAGGAGATGCTGTGACTCAGCAGGGAAGACCAGTGGTAGCAAAATCCCAGCATGCCTTTCATATGAGCATATCTAGCTTTGCTAAATGTATTTTTATCTGTAGATTCACAACACAATAGTACCTCTGCTAGTACTCAGGATACGTTCTATAACTTCAACAAAAAGGTATCATTATAACGTTATATTTTAGATGAATGCATCCATTTCCGACCACTTCCAGGCAGGAAAGGGTACAGGTCGCCAACCCATTGCAGGGCATATACACACAATAAGAGCAGTTTACATGTTCCAATCCATCTGACTTGAATATTTTTGGACTGTGAGAGAAAACTGAAATGCCAAGAGTAAACACTGTATGTCAAAGAAGACCATACCAACTCCACACACCCAATGGCAAGAGCCAGATTCAAAAACACAACACTAGAGATGTGAGGTATCAGTGATGCCCAGTGAGGCACTATACTGCCTATTGAAGCACTGTACTGAACACTGAGGAACTGTACTGAGCACTGAGGTGCAGCACTGTATGCTGAGGCACTGTACAGTACAATGAGGCATCATACTAAATGCCCAAGCACCGTGTTGTCTGCTGAAGCACCATTCTGAATTCTGAGGCACTGTACAGTATTGTGTGGCACCATACTGAATTCTGAGGCGCTGTACAGTATTGTGTGGCACCATACTGAATGCTGAGGCACTGTACAGTATTGTGTGGCACCATACTGAATGCTGGGCCACTGTGCAATTTGTGGTCAAAAAATGCAAACACAAATAGAGCAATTAATTTTTGGGTGTTTTTTCCACCATAAAATATTTTGTGGAAGAAAGCATGTTCTTCCAACAAGGCCAGTTTAGTCCTCAGTAAGGAGGTGATGAGCAGGACCATCGCTTGGGCTGCTGTTGCATTTGCACCGGCAGATTAAGCAGCGATATGTTCATGCTACATGCACTAACATAACCAGTGGGCTTTTTTCAAAATGCAAAGGGCGAAAGCATTACACAATATTTACTGAACATAATGACCATGATTATGTATTTATGAATATGGAATGCCGAACACTTAAATAAATAGCAGTTATGCAGTACCGACTGATCCTGTGCATTACAGACCATGAGTAATATAACAAAACAACACTATGTACTATGCAGTACACTTGTCAAGTGGAGTATTACTGTTCGTTTAGACCTTTGTACACAATATACTCAGTTATGATAACAGGACTAACTTCTGGTTACTTTCAGATATTATCCAGATTTATGTAATTTTTTCCACCAGTGGTTTCTTCACACCGCTTCTCACGAGGAATACTAATCCTGGACTTTCCCACTGAAGTCTCATTTTCATGAAATGTGCACATGAGCCCATGAAGGTTATCCTTCCTCCTTCAAACTACAAATTATAGTGAAACCACGTGCTCATTATGGTTTCATTCAGGGCCTCAAGTTGTTTTATTTTTGTTACAGTTGGCTTTACAGAATACAGCCTTGAGTCTGAGATGAGCAGTCTGAGCCTTTACAGCCTGTGACATTTGCATGACACCGTCCTTTAGGAGCGCCCGAGCGGCCGTGCCATCGCTCTGTTCCCTCTCCCGCAAGCACGACGCCGGTGTACGTATGCGGCACAACCCGCGTCATCCGCAGCCATAAAAAGACTCGACATATGGGCTGCGTAAGGAGCTTGGCAGGGTGCGCCTGCAAAGGCAACACAGTATTTTTAATATTCAGTCCTCTTAACACCATCTCAACACCTTTGCCTGTTAACAGGCACGCACCGTTAATTAATGACCATTGTTTGCAGAGACATTCTGTTGACAGGCTACCAACACTGGGATCAAATCTGCCTGCACCAGGCAGAGCAGTTGTAAAATTATTCATTACTCATAAACATCTGCGTCACAGTGTGTCGCAGTGTGTTTCCTTTAACTTTTAAGTGGCACGATGCGATTAATCATGGAGAACAAAAACCAAGTAAGGCAGAACTGAAATTTTGAAAATCCGCATCACACTTTGTATAAGGAATGCAGGGCGAGCTCAGAAAGTGCCCAGTGTAACATGGGGGCCATCGTTTAAATAACCATAAATCACTGGTGGGTGTGGCTGTAACCCAGAGATACCGAGCACACTGGGCTGGGGACTGGGGGCTGATGGGTGCTGTCTGCATGTCTGGGTGGGGGTTGGGTTGATGCGCTATTCTGGGGACGAAGAAGGGGCACCAGAAAGAGCCCAGAGGAACTCAGAGGAACTAAATACACAGCACTGAGTACAGAAGTAGGGGGAGCGCATTTGCTGTGGAAATGAAGTAACATTTCAGCCTCAGAGTGGAATGAGTAAAATGTATGGTAATAGTGCTGGTGAAGGGCCCTGTCATCCCTTTTGGCAGGCCTGCTCTGGATTGACCAGACTTGTATTATATTACATGATTTTTAATATCATTTGTATTTTAGCTGAAATACTGATCATAACCTGCTGGAGCCACAGACACCTGCTGACTGCAGTCGTCATTTGAGAAGTTATTAAATTGTGGCCATGATTATGGGGTAATGATCCACACCATAGTATGGGAACATCATCAAGGAAAATGATGAATTGCACACTATTAAACAGCGGGGGTGAAGGAAGTTTTATGCGGTAGGTGTCATGCATTTACAAAAACGGTACAATTGGCATTAAACGTTTACGTTAATGTTGGCATTGACGTTAAAGTGAACAGAGAGTAATTCATGTTACCAGTTACATTTTATTGGCATCAGATAACATTGGCAATGGTGTGACAGTAATATATTCTGCAAAAAAGTTAAAGTATATTAGTTCTGTCAGGAAACTTTGTTTGAGGCCATCAGTCCCTGACACCAGGCACTAGTCTCATCTTTTCTATAGATGCTTTTCACATTATCGTGTCAAAGCCTGTTCAAAAAAATGAACATATTCTGTTGTATGGGCAACAAGTATGATTTTTTTATTCTTAGACTAAACTTAAAACTATGAACGAAAGCTAACGTTAGTCACTGTGAATTATTGTGTAATTTGCAAAACCTCATGTGCTCACAGTAAATCTATCAGCATTTGGAAGAGCATCTTTAATTTAAAAGTGTATTTCATCACTTGAAATTAGAATTGCAATTAACTTTAGAATAGCAAACATGCTATCGCAATGGCATTGTTAACGTCTGCAAATACAAGCTTTCTCAACACTGGGTTGGCAAATTTTTGAGACCTCATAAGCACTTAATAGATCTCCCTCAAAATCTGTTAAATCAGCTTTAATTTAGATAATTTCTCTCTGTTGGGGGAGACAAATTTTTAAAGAAAGCCAAAAGGTTCATTCAGAAGTAATGTGGTGAAAACAATTTGTCAGCTGGAAAGTTGAAGCTTTCTACTTAGATGCTCTACAGAGGTACATTCTGCACCATGGCACAAATAGACTTGTGTCTTCACAAAATGCCATTTCCTCACCAAAAAAAAAACATTAATTTCCATTACCTCTGTAATTTTTTACATAGCATTTCCATAACTTTGTGCCAATGCTTTACAGCAGAGGTAAACATACCCGTTTTAATAACATTAAGTGTGACACAATCTTTAGTGACTGCAAGAAATTAGTATTTTTCATATTAAATTACATTCTGCTTTTCATTTGAAAAACGAGTCCCTAAAAACGGCTTTTATGAAATTGTTCTCTGGGCCTTCTCATTACTAAGTCCTGAACAAGTTGACAGACAATCATTTAATTAAACAAACTACTGAAATTTCCCAACATGCAAGCATATTTGGAGAGAAATAATTCCACTAGCATATCCCATGTAAAACACAAAGCCATCAGTCATTTGTAGCGGTTTTATTCACGAAAATGAAAGCATTCCTCTTCAATCCAGATTTTACCTTTCTGTTAACATTTGTGCTGAGATACTTTTTGTATTTTTAGCTGTAAATCATTCCACCATCTGTTAGTGATGGTGCCCTCAGCAGTTTTTAAATACATATAAACACTTATATATAATACAAACACACACACATACACACACAATTTTTTCTTTCGAACAGGTATCTTTAGTTATCAAGGCAATTTCATGTGCATTATCCAGGATGAGGACCATCTGCCTGAACATCTTTGAACCTCCACACAGTGAGCCTTACCAGCTACTGCGTCTTGTCCGATGGCCTGATCTACTACGTGGTAATGAACAGCCTGAACATAAGGGAAGGTAGACGGGAGAAAGGGAGATCACGTGTGGAGCGTGAGGAAAACGAGGACACGATGCAAGATCCTGTCAACTTCAGCTGCCGATCCTCCGAGAACTTCCTCATGAAAGGGTCACTGACACACGTGCTAGATGGTGAGAGGCAGGTATCATCCCTGCACAAACTCACCTCTGTCCAGTCAACGCAGAAGGGCCTGACACAGGTATCATCCCTGCCCAAACTCACCTCTGTCAAATCAGCACAGAGTAGACTGGCACAGGTATCATCCCTGCACAAACTCACCTTTGTCTGTCCAATCACCACAGAGTGGCCTGGCACAGGTATCATCCCTGCACAAACTCACCTCTGTCCAATCAGCACAGAAGGGCCTGGCACAGGTATCATCCCTGCCCAAACTCACCTATGTCAAATCAGCACAGAAGGGCCTGGCACAGGTATCATCCCTGCACAAACTCACCTTTGTCTGTCCAATCACCACAGAGTGGCCTGGTACAGGTATCATCCCTGCACAAACTCACCTCTGTCCAATCAGCACAGAGTGGCCTGGCACAGGTATCATCCCTGCACAAACTTACCTCTGTCCAGTCAACACAGAAGGGCCTGACACAGGTATCATCCCTGCCCAAACTCACCTCTGTCAAATCACCACAGAGTGGCCTGGCACAGGTATCATCCCTGCACAAACTCACCTCTGTCCAATCAGCACAGAAGGGCCTGGCACAGGTATCATCCCTGCACAAACTCACCTCTGTCTATCCAATCAGCACAGAAGGGCCTGGTTTACCAGATCTACTAGCAGTCACCTTTTACAAAACATAAGAAACAGCCAAACATTCAGACTGTGTGAACTGGAATCTCTCCATCCTGTTTGATCTGCCAATATTGCGAGATTACTCATAATGTGCAGAAAACACTAGAGGATTTGTACAGTACTTTGTCTTTAATGGTGTTAATAAGGTTGCTATTGGCAGAGTAACGCATAATCGAGATGTGTACATCAGATGACTGGGTAATACTCGAGTCACGGTGGGGGGAGAATACTGATGGTTCCTCCATCTCTAGTTCACATTTTTCCTGTGGCAGCACACGCCTGGAAGTCTGGGTGCAGAATGCGGTTTCTACTGCGTGCTCGTTTCTGCCATCAGGCCACAAGTTGGGGCTGTTAATGTAATCTCGCTAATGACCCCCGGTGTGAGGCCTGACCAGTGGGCACCCAGCACAGACAGCTAGTGTTACTAGGTATTTGCTGTGCCTAGCGTACGTGCTAATGGAACATCTGAGTCAATAAAAACAATAATCTCCTTCATTCACACCGAAGGCCTTGGACATTTTCCTAGTCAAGAGAAACATACACAGGGTGTGTGAATCTACGTGCACAGCTCCCATTGTGAAGCAAACAGAACGAACACATCTTTGGCTGTCTGAAAATCTTTTTTTGTCCAGATCTTAGTTTATTTCCTTCTTATTCTTTCATGCTACATTTGAGACCTCACCTGTTTTTGTTTAGGTTAACTATACAGCCAAATAGTTTAAAATTCTGGTTTTAAGAAGAGGTATAACAGTATACGTATTATTTATTTTGAATAATCTATGAAGCTAATATGTTACATGTTCTTGTTTGTTGCCACTCCTTATATCCATTCATGCATACATTTAAAAAATCCATTTGCAGTTTGGATAAATTTTTTTCTGTTAAATGAAAAATTACGATGTAACGTATTCTTAACTGGATTCACACCCTGCCCCATGTGGCACTGTCCTTGACACATGTTGGCATTAATTGCTTTTTTTTTTTTTTTAAATGGCAGAGGTTCACTGTACCTGTATCTTTGATCCCAGACATTCAGAGCTGCCAGATCAAATTCAACTGTCAGCTCTGTGTGTGTGTGCATGTGGGCAGTGTGTAACTTTGTCCAGGTGAGCCACTTTCCTCTGAAAGAATTCAGGTGTCTCAGCTGAATTTGTGTAACAAAACCACGGGAAGGTATACCTCAGAGTGACCAGTGATGAGCAGTTGCATCTTGACTGGCACCATGCACTTCCTCGGATTGACTCTGATCTGAATCACTGGCAACTGAAAATGGGCACACATTGATGACATAATCATGGTGCGTGCTTCCAGTTTTAAGATAAGCAGTCAATAGTGAGGCTGTGCATCTCCAAGTGCCCTGTGTCTAATGCCTGCCATTAATGGTGCTCCGTGGAGACCTGGATATCATCCGTGGCCTCCTCCAGAGGTATCCATCAGGATATCCAATCTGGGCCATTAGTGCTCAGTCTATGAAAACATAGCTTTTCCTTCAAGAAATTAAAAATTAACCAGCTAATACCCCTCTGCTGATGTCTTCTCCTCTCCTGCAGCAGTGGAAACATGATTTCCCACAGCACTCTGCTACAAGAAAGGCCTGACGTCAGAAACCCAATCTGCCAAGGAACTGCTGGCTGAAGCAGCAGGAATGAAGGAGGAAGACTGCTTAGAGGTGCTGGGGGGTGGAGCTAATTAACAAAACTAAATGGACTCAGCCAAGGCCACTGATGCAAAAAAGGGCACTGAGAGAAAAACCTGTGATTCTCACAAAGGCTCTCTGCTGTCAATTGTACGGTCTCTGTAATGGGATCACAAATAAATAAATTACACTGAAAAAAATATATACTGAATAGAGCTTTACTTAAAAAGCTGCTTCATTTCTGCTCAAAAATGTAAATGTAAAATTAAAATGTGAAACACACATTGGCTTGCTTTGTACTTAAAAACACTAAGTACATCTGCAGGCTGTACAGGGAAATTCTTTAATGGTATTGATTATTGTTTACTACCCTCTTATGTCCTTGTTCCATGTTCTACAATACGTTGAACAACTTATCTTGATACCTTAAAGCAGCGAGAACTAAAAGCCTCTTGGCTTCAGTTCTGAAGAAGACATGAAGACCTTTCCTTCATCTTGGGGCATGGGACCAAGCCATTAGGAATAATGGACACAGCCTTCAAATGGATCCATTCTGCACTACAGGAGGGAACACTGAAGATCGAATGCACACAGATAAAAGAAAAAAGACAACAAAGATTAACTGATTTTGGAAGCTTTGCTGTACAGCAGCGGTTTCGCTCCTCGCTTTGGGACAGCACCTCAAAATAATGCTCTTACAAATAATTAGCTGTTAGCTATCATCACAAATATCTGATCTGCCTTTAAAGAAATTGCATGTCTCCATGCAAGCCTTCTCACCCGATGTTCACTTTGGTGTTAAAAGGAAAATCTGTCCTGCATGGAGAAAGCTGGAGGAGGGACTATCAAATATTCAGAGCGCCATGTGATTCACCTGTTCAGGGCTGCTCAGCAGGTAAAGTCACAGTCTCGTGGGAAGGCCTCTGGCTCAGACTGATTTATGCTGAGATATTAAACTTCTCTTAAGACAGCGAGGACAGTAAGATCCCACTTGTAACAATTATCAGCCGTTGCCACATGTTCACTACACATTGCCATTGTTGACTCTGGGGCCGCGGGGCCAGGTTTCGCTAAGGCAGCAGCACTGTGGGCTGAGAGCAGGCCATCCATGGGATTACCGAACCCTTAAGTCCTGACTTTCCTGAGGCTCCATTCAGATCCATCAGCAGAATTAGGTGCTCAGCAGCACACCTTTATACCTCGCTCCTCAGTCCGGCTCGCTACAGACACCACTACAAATCAAAACACTGCTTACAGAGCCAAAAACAACACACCTGCCCTTTTTCTAATCACACTCGTTTCATTTTGCTTTTGTTTTTTGGTGGCGGTGGACAATATTTTACACTTGGGTGAAACATCTGTACGACGGGAATTTTTAAAACAGCTGATGTAATCTGGCAAAGCATGTACAGTGCCTGACAGGTTGTGCTGAAATGAGGTTCCTTTCTCCAGAAGGATGGGTTGACAGGCTGCTCTCATTTATCACACTGATGTAGTGTGTGTGCGTGTGCTTGCTTGTGTGTGCACACGCACAGACGTGCACGCATGTGTGCGTGTGCATCTGTGTGTGTGTGTGCGTGTGTGTGTGTGTGTGTAAACCACTGTCAAGGACGTCTCTGGCGTACGCAGTCAGGCAGTCCACGTGAGACAGGGGGGGGGGGGCAGGCCAAGAGCAGAATGGAGTATTCTCCAACAGAGGTGTCAGAGATGATGCACTCCTGCCGGGTTCCGTTGAGCTGCGAGCATTAGTGCTCCATGGGCATCTCCACACACACGGAAAGGCCCCCACAGGAGATGAAGATGGAGAGTGCACGAGGCCCTAAGAGTCTCAGGGACACTCGCGGGACCACATGACCAGCACACTGGAAAGCCCTCTTTCTTAACTCTCAGTTTATTATTAAACCACAACAAACATCTGCTTTTGAGAGATGTGCTAGTTTTTAATTGAGATTCAGAAAAAAACAGCAAAAAAAAAGGCTGTCCCATGTTCTCCCCTATGGCTATACAGCTTTTACACTGTACACTCGTCCTATTGAACTGAAACTATGAAAAACAAAGTGAACCATAAACATGATTATGCATGGTGAGCTAGAAAAGCCACTCTCCTTTATGTCCCTGTCTGTACCGGGGGCCGGGGATGCACCCCACATGGAGAGCGGACACTTTCCACTGCAGCTGCGTCAAGCAAGGAAACAATGAGCTTGTTTAAAGTTTAAGTTTAATTACTTTTTTTAGTCTTCCACTGCCCCCAGGGGCACTTTGATTTTCTTTGTTTGTTTTCCAAAGAGTTTTTAAATAATTAAACCCCCGTGGAGGTTTATGTCGATGCCAGATTTTTTTTTTTTATTTTGTCTGACAGTTTGTTTTTCAAGAACAACCAAAAATTTTTGCTTTCTAACCCTGCTTTTTATTTACAAAACTAATTTACAGCTAAAAAACAAACAATTCCTGCCTTAAGATACCTTTTTCCCCAAACCTTTTCCCCTTTCACATTAATCTCAATACAGTGCTGTATGTGTCAGCTTCACTAACAGGAACGAAGTCAAAAACACTGGCTTGATGGAAGTTTTCATACTCCAAGTAATTACCCTTTAAAAGGCTGTTGTTGGGCTTCACTGACATAATACAAGAGTTCCATATTTACAGATACTCAACTGCTCCCAGGTGGTCTCCAGTTTACGATCAGTATACCTGCAATTTCTTGACAGCTTCAGGTAAAATCTGGTTTACCTCACGCTGCACTGGAAACATTTTCTCAGTATGGTTCATGATTTCTAGATGACACACTTTTAAGTCATGCTTCTCAGGTGGTCAGTTGTACTCTCTTAAGTCTCATTTTCAACATAGAACATCTACACCATCTACTCTGGAGGGGGTCAAGACCAGAACTCGTCATGTGATCCGTATGCTCTCAGCTGCCTTCATTGCTCATTCTACGTGCTTGACGGTTTGCACACTCAATGCAGCGCCCTGCTTATTCAGTCTGACCCACTGCACTTCAACTTGCTGCCTGAAAGCAGGGTTCACTGTGGAGACAACTGAAGGATATCTCATCCAAATTTGTTTTCTGTAGGGCAGCCATGCCACAGATAATATGGCATACCGATGACTAAACCTGCATCCCCACTGTACGGGCTCCGCCGTGGATCCCTTCAATGGTTTTTGCCACACATATGGGTCCTCTGTAGCTTTGACACCCTGTAAACACACTGACTTCTGAATACTTCAATCATTGATATTTGGACCCCATTGAGAAACTAAGTAACTGTCACAAAGGTCTTGATTCATGATGTCCAACTAAAGGTGGCTGGTGGCTCAATGTGTAGAACATCAGGCTGGGATGGAGAAATCACCTGGTTTGAATTCCACTCCCGCCTCCAGCTGCGTCCTTGAGCAAGATGCTCTGCGCTAGCTCCCCAAGTGCCGAATAATGGCTACCCACAGCTTCCCCCAGGGGGATGGGTTAAATGTAAAAAACTAGAATTTTCTTTGGAATTCATAAAGTAAAATTAAACGCATTGGAATAGTTGTATAATCAAATGGCATGGACTTATATTTGCTTGAGATTCACTGCACAACTGTAGAAATTAATAGTCATACAGATGCCACTCTACTTACAAACATCCGATTTGTGAACATTCATTGAAATGAACAAATGCCGCTGAAAGTTCAAATTTTATTCAGAGAAAGGAACTGGGGAGAAAAAAAAAAAAAAGACATGCACGTCTCTCCAGTCAGGTACGGCGTTTGGCCGCTACATACGCCGGGCAGCACCACAGCATCCACCATCTTATCCCCCTTGTTCACTCAGCTTGCGGACCATAAACACGTACGCCGGAGTGCTCTAAGATTTATTGTGATTCATCGTGAATTATCCAGTGCATCAGCTATCCATCATGGTAGGTGAAAAGCGTCAGGCTAGTCATGTTCTTATCTTTGAATCTCTACCAGTTTGAAAGGTAAGACAAACATTGTTTTTGGTGGAGGGTTATTATTACTACAATTAATTTACATAATTTATTATTTTTTGTTGTGTTTTTAGGATAAGACAACAAACTTTTTATGTTTTAAAACAACTTCAACACGCTGTAGGAATGTTTGGTAGGGCCACACATAAAGTATTTATACAAATTACGAACTTATGAACAATTCACGTTACGAACAGCCTCTCAGAACGTAACTCATTCATAACTTGGGGAGCCTCTATATATTGTATTTCCTTGAAGAAAGAAATCAGGACCTCCTGATGTAGCTTGAAACAGTGGCCGCAAAAGTGATCTACTCCACCTTTCAGCACAGTAAATTCTGGAGTTGAAAAAGAAAAAAATCCACTCTCTTTTTTGTCATGTCACACAGATCATTTTCTTGTCAGTTCAGAGGACATGGAGGCCCAGCTGCAGCATCACCTGAACCGTGCATTCACTCCAGTGGACACTCTAACTCACTGCCAGGTCCTCCTTCGTGTGAGCACAGCCTGGCTCCCCAACACAAAAGGTCTAAGGATTTTTCCTCCCATCGCTGCCTTGTTCTGTGTCCCCCACCCCCTTACCTCTGCAGAAATTTTCTAACTTTGATTTTTCAATATCTGAGCACTCTTTGAGCGCTGTCAACTGGGAGAAGGCTTGACTGTCCTTCATCTGTTTCCAATTCTTGCTCACACCCTCCTTCAATTCCTGAAAAATGTGGTTTGTTTACTGTGGCTGCAGGTGGCTGAAGGGCAGGTTGCACTGCCACTGAGGCCCTGTTTGTAGCTTCACCCTGGCCTTGGGAAGGTGGGGTCATGATGGCATGGCAGCTTCCACAGCAGCATTCCACTCAAGCGTCAAGAGGCAATAACCAGCTGCTGAAACATCACGCATAATGGAGACTTCATAGCCATGCCCTTCATATAGGAACGCTATGTGATGCCCTGAGTGTCACAGATGTTAGCACAATGAATTACATGTTATATAACCTTATTGTTATATAAATCTAAATATTTAAATATGAGTAGTTATCTATCAGTACCACCTTTACTTGCCACAGAAAATGAAGACCACACACCAAAGGACAATTCAAGTATTGTAAACATAAATTAATCCCTTCAGAAAAGCAAGCTCACATGCACAATTTCAAAATAATTTTAGAATTAATTTGCTAACATCAACAACTATTGCAAGTAGCACATAAAGCCAGTAGACCTAATTGAAAGGCAAATATCCAAGAATGTCACAAAGTCTAGTGAAAACCAGTGTGACATCACATTGTATGTGATTAAGTAAGCTTGTTTTACAGAGCAGCTGCATATTTTATTTCCATCTGTCAGTTGTTCTATATTGCAATTTCATGCTCTGGCCTTGCCATTACTGTTGCCTAATGAATTCCTGCACTACACATTTAGATGTTTACACGTTAATCATCTGTCCACACTTACTCTGCAGAGGCTACGGGTTCAAGACGCTTCAATGTGCCAAGGAGGGTCTTACACTTGATTAGACGTTTAATGGGAAGGGGTAGGCCTAATAACCAGTAATGCACGGCAACAGAAGCGTACCCATAAGCGTATATAGGTGTAGAGAACATGTCACAGCCTGAAAAGTGCACAGAGCATACTCATTCACAATCCACTTTTTAGGCGCATACCCGTTTGTCAGTCTTACCGCAGCTTCCCCTCAGAGTATGAGAGTCTGTCATCTAGCAAAGCACTTGACTTCTGGACGGTCACCCCTGTTTGATCTTCAGGATGTTTCCTAATTTGTATGAAAAGCAGCCAACTGTGAGTGCTTAGTTAGCACAGTGAGAGCTGCTCAGGAGACAGGCAGAATAAGACCTTACAGTTATGCAGAGAAGTGCACATGCACTGTGTGTAGTATCACTGGACAAAATCTGCATGCAAAGCTCTGTGGCAAAAGAGAATTAATTTAAACTGCCGTATTCGACTAAATCTACATTATAGATATGAGCCACTCATTGACCAACTTTTCAGGATAAACACGCAAACATTTGGAATTAAACTCTAATTTTGTGAAGCATATTCTACTATTATACTAAATGCATTTTCTGTTGTTGCGATTCTGTCATTGAGACACAAACAAAGCAGTGACACATAAGTCGTCTACATTTTCTTCCTTTGTTAACAGGCGTAAAATGAACTTTGATAGAACAAGTGTCATAATTTTTACATAAATGAGACCTGTAAATTACGGCAAACTGTTTTTTTAATCAGCTTTCAAAGTGCGCTGACGTGAAAGGGAGCCACAGCTTTGAACGATGTTGATGTGGACCTCACTGGTCTTTGCTTTAAAACATTGTTGATTAACATCAGATCAGGGTGGAACACAGTCAAAAGCCATTATCTTTCTACCCTTTGCATTCATTTTAAAAATCTTTTTAAAGCTCTGTCCAGCTTGACCCATGTTCATTATGTGATCCCTGCTAACAAACTTGTTTTTTTTCATCCTGTTTATTTAAAGGTCCAAAAAAATGTTGGGGAGTGACTTCACTCATTGCAAGTCTTGGCTGAAGACAAGCCCTTATGAAAAACAGATACCCTTTTAAACACATGGAGTAATGAAAATAAGTATTCATAGATGAACACTCAAAATAATTTTTAGTTTCTCTTCCACCAAAAATAATCAGATTCCTGAGGCATGTACATTAAACATAGCTGATATTATTGTGATTTCTGTTGCGTTTTTGCACCAGTTCTGCATTTTCAGAAGTTCTTATAAAAGCACCATTTTATCAGACTTTTAGTAAATTACAATTATACTATTAATACCCTGCAGTGGAATTTTCCTAAGCTGAATGTTACTGTGACTTGCTTTTAAGGTTTTCGTTATAATGGGTCACAGCAAAAAAAAACTTTGGGAGTGGGTTTATATTCACCACTTGTTCACCCAATAAGAAGGCACCAATACAGTGACTGTCACAAGCCCCTGGTCCACCACTAAAGCATCGCATCGTCCACCACTTACGTTGTTGAACTAATTCAGTATTTTTACAGGACTGAACTGTCAATGTAACCAAGACTTACAATATCAGAACAGAACAATGAACAGATGTGCATTATGTGGATTTCAGCCCATACTGTCAGTCTTATTATAGTTCATTTATTGACTGGTGCTCTTTCTTGGAGCCATTGGGTCAGCCAAAACACCCTTCAATCATTTAAATTTCCAAAGCTGCTTTTCCTGTCTAGGGCTGAGGGAAGCATGGGGCCCAACCTGAACGGCATAACTTTGGACAATTTAAGAAAACTGGAGCATCCAGCGGAAGACACAGGGGAACATACAAACTCTGCACATGCAGAGCTGGGGATGGAATTGGACTTCGCTGGAGTAAGATAATGCATTAACCACCAAGATATAATAAATTCATGGGTGTCACCTGCACTCATAGATTGTATAGATACGTTAACTCCAGGCAGCTCAAACAACAAATTACACCTGGATAACAGCTATGTATACAAATAACCACATGTAATGCTAACGCTAGCAATAATCATCATCATCATCATCATCATAATTACAATCAAAAGCAATAACACATCATATATGCTGATTGAGTGATTGATTGTTATGTCATGCATTACAAATGCCCAGGCCACATGAGCTTACAAGACACCATTTATACAAAACAAAAAGAAGAAAACACCCGATCCAACCTACTATATCAATACTACTATCAAAACTATACAAATAAAAGTTCCTGTCTTCTTTTCCAGGCATTAAATACATATTTTACAACTTAAAATCAGCTAAATTAAACAGCCATTCCATTTGTTCTTCACTATTCCACGATATTCCAGAACCTTGCACATACATGACATCAAATGTGGATTTTCTTAAATTTTCCTAACAGGGACAATGCAAAAGAAAATGTGATTCATTCTCAATTTTACCCAGATCACACAGCTTGCACAGTCTGTCCTTCTTCTGAATGTTTTTAAACCTACCAACTTCTATAGCCAATGGGAGGGTACCTGCTCCCATCTGAGCAAGTAAAGATCTTTGATTTCTTGGTAGATGTGATTTATCTTAAGGTTCTGTACCATAGGAATGCTTAATTTGAACATACATCTGTAATTTTGGCTTCAATGTTACTATGATCATTTTTCCATAAACTGAGTAAACTAAAACATTAAATAACTGAGTTCTAATTGTATTAATATTATCACTATTTCTAAAGATATATTGTACCTGATGTCTTCGAAAACTAAGCGAAGCTCCAAAGTCCATGTGGGATTTAGTCCAATGAAAAACCTGTTTTGTTATCTTTTGACAAATTTACGACAAGATTCCACAATTTTACCATTTCACATTTACACTTTACTGAGTCATGTACCCAACCCATCTCTCCTTAAACAGCTAAGGGAGGAGCAAATTTATATACAAGGAAACATTGTATAGCTCTGTTCTGAATCACATCTGAAATGTTACACTCTTTAAATCCCCATATTCCTACAGCATATTTCAGTACTGGGGAAACACAGACATCATACAATTGAGTATAAATTGAATAACCAAGATCTTTACATATTTTTAATTTATTCACAATTGAATCCAATGCTCTCCCAGCTGAATCTGTGCATAGAGCAGTATCATCCACATTTATGAAAATTTCCAAAATACTGCCATTCAAATTAATCTTTTTTATCTGTAACACTAAATAATTTATATAAATAGCAAACAAAGTACACCAAAAGAAGTACTAAACCAGTCTGTATGCATATTATTTACCCCTATACAGGCAATGGGACATTTATACACCGATTTAATTGCAAGATACCTTCTACCATCGGCTTGTATAAGTTTGAGGGCAAGCAAATCTTTATGAACTGAATCAAAAACTTTTTTAAATTCAACAAAACATACTAATTTTGAATTACCTTCGGCGTTTCTCGTCCTGGTAATACATGATAATGACAAAAACATGATCAATACAGGCACAATTTGATCTAAATCCATTTATTGTGTTGTTTATTATATAGAACTGATGTCATTATATGGATACAGCAATAAAAATCAGTCTTTCCGAAAAGAGGCGAGCAGATCCGAGTGAATCCGAAAACCTCCGCCAGCGACCAGCGAGTGAGAGAGCCGGAGCGCGACCGTGACTCAGGGAGAGCGCGAGACGAGAAAGAGCTGCAGCCGACTACAACTGAGCACGAGCTCGGGGAGCTGCCACCGCACGAGGAAATATCTCCTAAAAACATATCATCTTTATAAAACAAGCATATTAACGTCCTTCTCCGGGATTATTTCTAACCCCACTTTGTGTAAAATAAGGGACGCAAATAAACAGTGGAATCAAGGTTGGCTTGCAGAACTGAAAAGTGGATTTTTACATTGCAAAGTAAGCTGGGGAGAAACGAAGTGGTTGAACAGCGAAGAGAGAAATGCGAACGGCGGCGGAACGGAAAGACAGTGAGTTTATAGTTATTTGTACTCCACAGCGGTCGGTTTCTCGCCAAATTATGTATTGTGTTTAAAACTAACAACAGCCAATTAATGGTAAATATTAACGCTATTAAAATATCCGACCGCAACTGATAGTGTTGGCTGCATATTAATAACCGTCTAACCACTAGAACTAATGAGACTGGTGTTTCCAGACAGAAATCCAAATTCGTCCTAAATGGGTATGTATATTCTTGTTTAAGCTCCAAGAGGAACTTTGTAAATTAAAAATTGATTGTTACAACATGACTTTTTGCATATCACTATTCTTGATTTAATAACTGACTAAGCACTTACGTTGCAGAAGGGGGCTCATGTCTGAGGATTAGGCTGTACATTTTGTGTTGGAGATGGAAACTGACAGCCTCGCTGGTCAGCGAGCTAGCTCCGTCTTGGTACTAACTAATAAGAACGAAGCGCCTAGCCTGTTGAACCTATTCTGTTATCCAAATACCGTTTAAAATAATCGGTCCCTCCCCCAAATAACTTTATGCTTAAGGGCATGGGGTTTTATTTAATGAGGTAGCTGGTGCGACCTAGAGCAAGGTGCAAAAGCGCTGCTAGTTAGCTAGCCAACCGTCTGGGTCAAGTTGACGAGTTCGTGTCCACAAAGCTAGCTATGAGGCAAAAAAAGGTTGCGCGACCGTATTGTGTTTACTAAAAATTTTAGCATGCAAGCCCCGAAGAGAATGTATGAGAAAAGTTGTATTCGTGTAGAGTTGGATCACCGCGCATTAGTTATTGTCCTCCGAAACCTGCATAGTGCGACTAGTAGTTCTAGTTAGCCACTAGTAAAGAGGAACCTGCTTGGCCAGCGAGTCAGATAAACGATTTAATCATTTACTTCATTCACTTAAAAAACGTGTAAGAATGCGATCCAGTCCAGAATCCCGTGGGTAATCGACTGGCTGAGAAAATGTTCACGAACAGCAGCTTTTCCTCTTTTAACTAGCGATGCCTTTGTACGTGCAGTGTTTGTAAATTAAATTGATTGGAAAACAACAGCCGCTGCAAATATTTACCTGGTTTTATCACAGATATAGTTCACAATGTGGCATTCAGTAGTGCATTCACACAAATGTTGCTTGTCTTGAGTCATACTTACAACTCGTATTTTAAACAGCAACCTGTTTCTGGGGATGAGGACCCTCCGGTTTACAGGCTGGCTGTCTAGATACGCGTTTATTTTTTAATGTTGCCCGTTCCGTAGTAATGTGATACGCGCTCAAAGGATGATAAAACTGCAACTGATTGCGGAAACAAAATTTTGTGGATTACATCTTGGTTAAAACCGTAATAAATTTTGGATTAATGGTTGCTGAATTTAGTGTATCCATTCTGTTGACTGTTTCTCGCGCAAAATAACTGAAACTTAAGTGGAAATGCCGTGGTCCGAAATATATGCGTGTAAAATGTCAGTGCAAATATTGATAGGTTAGCGGTGTATATAAAAGAAAACTATTAAAGAGAATCCATGTTGTCGGACTGGTGCCTGTAGGAGCTATCTGAAAATGAAAGTAATGGACAATATAAATTACACACCGATATTCTTTTATAAATAAATAAATGCATGGTGATATGTGTCCGCGGGTATAAAAGACGGGTATGTGGCTGTACGTGCGCAGTTTTTGCAGGTACAGCGTTGGCTTCGGAGATGTGCAAGTTTGCGAAATATTTTTAGCAGCGATTGAATTAGGAAAAACTGAGAAATCATTAAAACGAACGTTTTTCACAAATACTTAAAATGCGGATTAAAATGAATGAAAATAGAATTTTTATTTAAACATGGAGACATGGTCATTGCATTGTCACAAGAAAGGACAGCAGTACCGATATGTGCTGTTTGGAGATTGCATTATAAAAACGTTTAGCGCAATATGTGCGTGTTTACATAAAGCGTCAGATGCGCAGTCAACAGCGTTGGTATCGTTTATAACACAAAGGTTATTGTTAGCAAAGATACTCGTTTGTTCATTAAAACTGTTTGAACACTTTCCATAACAGAGGACTGGATTTCGATATTTTTGATTGTCAGTAGCTGCATTTAGTGAAAACGGTGTGGTATGTAGCAGCACAATGTGCCGGCGAAGCGCCTCGGAAACACCGTGTGTGTTCAATGCAATTTCGCAAGTTTTCGGATCGTTTTATTCGTAAGACTTTTTGGACTGGAAAGAGAGCGCTTTGACGTTGCCCAAGTATACAAACCTGTGTTTTTGTTGGCTAAATGTCCCCTTCCTTTGGAGCTGGTAGCGCCACACCCCCTTCGCTGCTATTTTAAGATGGGAACCCACTTGAATGATACTGGCATGGGCGTTCACTGTCAAATGATACACTAAGGTAATGATTTAAGAAATGGAAGTTTTTTTTCCTCTCCGTAAGTCACCTCATTAGTAATATTCTTCATGCATAGAAGACCAAATTTCCAGCTAATTTTCCGAACTGTGCAGGTTTTCTTATAAACTGAATACTCCACTTAAGCTGCTAGAACGAAGGAATTGGTTACTTGGAATTGCATCAGTACAGAGAATAGGTCTCATTTGTTCATTTAAATGTATAACTTTCACAGGTAATAAAAGGCTGATGTGTGGTAAAGAGTGTTTAGCAGAATTTAAATCTATTATTAATTTTGCCTTACTTTGCTCGTGTCATTAATTTATCGAATCACTAGTTTGAGGTTCTCATGACGTCATATTGCTAGTGTGAGTTTAAGCATTTTAAGCCAGCTGGCTGTGACTTCTCTCTCCAAATCTCTTTATACTGATAAACAGGGATGTCGAAATTTTAGGTAAGTAGGTAAGATAATGAAGGGCCACTTGCAGTTATTTTCTGCTGTACTTCCAGTTTTTAATTTTTTTTAATTAATTCCGTTTCAGCCCCTCTTACACCCAGATGTCACTAATGTCCCCAGCCAGTGGTCAACCACGTTAGGGCTCCGGTGTGACCCAGAGCACTGTGGACTGTGTCGGGTCCTGCTGAGGTGGTCTGCTTTCTAATTTGAACAGTGTTCTCCTGAGGTGGAGCGGTAGGGTGCCAGCTCTCACTGTGAGCCAGTGTGGTGCTACTGAGGGACCAGGCTCATGGGCATCACTGGGGCTCTAGGGGGCAGAGGGCAGGGAGACGAAGAGAACATCTCACAGCCACTCATAATCAGTGATGTGTGAGCAAGGTGAGTCACGAAGAATGCAGGTCTGTTGTGTTTCCACTTGGTGACTGCTTGGAACAGCAAGGTGACACAGGCTCACCTCAGTGTGTGATTGGTGACAGGTTGCAGCCATCTCAGTAGGTAGTTTCGGATGGGTACAGTCATAGGAGGACCTAGGGAGTGCTGTGTGTGTGTGTCTGTATGTACATACAGGTAAGTGTTCATATTCATGGTCCTTATAGCAAGAAGACCCTCTTTCATAAACATTGCCAGGTCTAACTGGTGTTCTTGCAGGCCTCCATCACACCATAAAAAACACAGTCTGTAAGCCCCTTCCAGAGCTTTTATTACATTTTTTTTATTTGTGTAAATTCCATGTTGATGAACTGTGTATTGTTGTAAGTTTTCCCAATAAAAATTTCCCATTTAAATGGTGCTTTCCTTCCACGGGCCTCCTTGATTTATGCGGCAGGACATATTCACCACGTCTGCAGCCATTAGGCCGAGTCATGGAGGCTGAAGCTTCTCTGTCTGCTGTGGGATAGAACCATGCTTCAGTCTGTTTAATTAAACATGGAGGTTTGGTCCTGGCCATACATGAGTGTTGGCCTGTGACAAAAAAGTGCCGTGAGGTGTTAAATGACAAAAGAATGTATGGTCTGTTGTGTTACATTTTTTTTTTGTTGTGGAAGAGAATTTGGCCAACACCAAGAGTCCTGTTTTTTTTTTTGGCGCAGAAGGAAAGGGCATCTGCCAGCCCTTGATCTCTTGGTTGTTCTGGGTTGCCCACGGACACTTGCATTGCAGAAATCCGCTGACTTCAGCTGTTTTACAAGGGAAGACGACACGGCGGAGTGTCTGACAGTGGGGGGGTGAAATCACCCCAGGGCAGAGGACAGACTTTAAGGGGTGGGAGGGCTCTTTAATGCCATGTGGCTGGTTTTAACAACCAGTATCATGCTTCCAGAGCCTATCAGTAAGGTTCAAGAGCGTGTGTGTGGTAGCAGCGGGCTGCCACAAAGGTAATTTGACTGCTGATTGAGACCAGGTTTCCTATTAGGGAAGCCTGGGGTGGCATTATAAAATGTTAATGCTGGGGTTTTACAGGGTGTGTTCAGATAATGTGACAGTGGAAGTTTGGTACAGAAAAGTTATGAGCTGCTTTAACTTTTCTTTTGTCCCTTTTTGTAAAACCTTTTTTTGGTAAGCGCTCTGTTAAAGATTTACCATTTAAAACACTAATTTTATTGCAGTCAACAATTCCTGTTAGCAGGCACTATAGCAACAGGAGTTAATCAGATAGGTCTGGTTCTGATTATGTCTGAAAGATGTCCCAATCCAACCAGAAGAGTCTGAGTAATTATGCCAGCTGTGAATCATCCTGAAATATCCTTGCAGAAATCTGTAGCCAAAGAGATAGAATAAATGGTTTTGCATTTAAAACAATTAGTGAAAGAATGACAGTTAATAGAAAGTTGAGCTGTTGCTGTATTTACCAAGAGGGAATTTTTCTTTTTTTTCTTTCTTGCAGCTTTCCAGCTGCCTCAGTGGGGCTGTTTCCTGTAATGTCCTCCTGTAATCCTATTCAGCTGTTTGTTGCGTACCTTTGTAGCTTTGTACTTACAAATCCGACAGAATGCAGACTAAGAATATTTCTCAAGGGCGCGAGAGCTTTAGCTCTCTTTGCAGCTCAAACTTGGGACCTTTCGCATTGCCGGTCTTCCATCTGTTACGAGGCCCTCTGCAGGCAGAGCAGAGCTGGATTCGAGGGTCCATGCAAGATTGTGGTCGGTGCCATGTGCGCATGCTGGGTTTTCCCATCCGAGGAGTCCCATTTCTCTGATGGAATTACAGGGCAAGCACTGTGGCAATAGCCATCTCGCGGAAGAACCGAATATGCCCAACAAGTCAAGCTCTGATGTTCCGTTCCATGTGTTGAATCCGCCTCTGCGTTGTGAACAAACGCAGTGGATGGCGTCAAGTTTCAGGCCGAAGCCTAAAAATAGGCAGCGGGGGCCTCCTAAAGATGAAATGGGATTTGTGAGCGGTGTTGCATCTGTGCTTTCTCGTGTGCATTGCTCAAGGCAAGTTTGGTTTCCAGCAGTTAAAATTTAAAATGCCACTTGACACACCCTTTCCCTCTTGCGGTAGGTCTGCCTCTGCTGCAAATAACGCATGTGAGACATTCCACTTAACGAGATGACTTATATGTAATTACTTCCCTTTAAAACAAGCTGGATAATTCACATTGTGGCAGGGATGGGAAATGTAGGTTTGAAGAAAACAGACAACTCAGTAGTCTTGCTGCAGCTCAAAGGCTCTAGTGGAAATAGATTATTTATTTATACGAATTTTTATTTATACATGTCAGAGCAGCATCAACTCATTTTCAGCTTATACCCAGGCTTTGAAGTTAATTTGCAGTGTGTCACCATGGCATAACCAGTGCAGTAACGCTGCAGTGTTGACAACAGCTTCTTGGATCAATTGAATTAGCGGTAAACCTCTTGGTGCAAAAGGGCTCCTGATATGGACTGGTGCTGCACCTTGGTCGGTGGTGGAGAGATGACTAATGTTATGTCCATGCTTTTTTTATGGCTGAGCTGCAGACCCTGGATTCATAAGGACGTGTACAAAAGAATGTCAGAGAATTTTTTTAAATTAGTATTTATTTATTTATTTATTTATTTTTGCAGTTGTACACTTTGTTAATGAACAGTTGCTGTGTCTCAGTTGTACTCTTAAGTCAACCTGTTTGTAATGATGAAACACTCAGTCTTATTATGTAGTCTTCAGACAGACAGAGCTGACAGCCTTTTGGGTGCTCCTAAATGATTGTGGCTTAATAGTGTTTTATTTGTTTGAATAAACAGCTTAGACCTGCTGTTTCTTAAAATCTTTATTCTCAAACCACAATTAATTTACAATTTAGAAGCGCTATTATGAACAAATGAAAATTTAGTGTCCTGTTGGACAAATTTGCGTACGTGTGTGAAATGTTCCTTTAGGAAAACGGTAATGGTGAACACATCCTTACTCAAGTTTCTGACAGGTCTGTAGGATGTTGTCACGATGTCTGTAGTGATTCTTATCTGATGAGGGAATTAGTCACATTGCTTCCCTCAGCCCCTCCCCATGCAGGAGAGTCCAGGCAAGTGAGTGATGAATGTCACTGACTCACATGCAAAGGTGACATCCTGTACCCCGAATCCCTTACTGCTGCGTTTTATCAGGCTTCTCCTGTAGAGTGAAATCACTCTGACCCTCAATAATCAAACAAAATCAACACGTTCCCTGTTATTGATATGCAAATATGTCTGCGTTGGCATTTTGAAGACATGTTTCGGAGGATTTGAAAAGCTATTTAATTAGGAGCCAGTTTTTACTTGCTTTGCAGTGGAATTTCTCTCTCAAAGTTTTTGAGGAGCTTAGCTGAAAATGGACGCTTACATTTCTGATCAATGGTGACTCATTTTGCCTTCACAATTGTACCATTTTGCATAGTTTCTCATATGTACAAACTGTGTTCTTGGCTTAAATTTTCTAAATTATCTGAAGCAATTAAGAGTTAATTACGTAATTAAGGACATTATTGTAGCTTATTAAATCAAGTGAAACTGTATAGTCTTTTAATAAGGTAGCTATATGCTGTTTTAAGTGTTTTTGTTCTGGACGTAGTATTCTTTGGCTGCTGTTTTTTTTTTTTTTTTTTTTCTCCATATGAGCCTTTTTTCTTTCTGTGAGGCCATTAGGAGGAGGCTTTTGTGTTTCTGCCCAAGGTTGACGCACATGCACATCTGTGATGACATCACCTACCTGATCCCGATTCATTATATTTGCTGTACCGATGCTACTTGGAGTTGAAGCTTGAGTCATGGGTTGTTTCGTGGCTCCTGCTAATACCGCTCAGCAGTTCCCCTTCAACACAGATTGTAGTAGGCACTTAATCTTCTCCTTGGTTTCAGACAGCTAAGGTTTCGCACACTGAAAGAGGTAACTGTTTGAAATTGGGATATATGTCTTCCAGCTTTGAGTGTGTCCACCTGCTGGTGTAATGCTTGGCTAAAATAAAGCACCCCTGTACAGAAATTACACGTGAAATCTTTGATTTTTTTTTTTCTCTTTCCTATTTCTGTGTAATGGCTTTGTGCAGGGAGCCATGGAGGTTCTTCCACGGGCCTGCCCATTTGGAGGTTTTTCATATGCCCCTGGCCTGTTGGATGTTCTTTTTGTACATACCCCAAGGTTTGATAAACAGCTCTCAGAGACTTTGAAGAGGAGGGGAAAACGCCTACCGTTTCGGAGAAAGGTCCGGAACGTATGGTGCGCTGCAGTACCCCATGCCACCCCTGTGCAGAGCAGCAGATGTACATCTCTGCTTTGCCAAAAGAAGAGTGAAATTCCGAGTCATCTTTTGCTGGCTGACATTTAGTTTTATGTCTTTAGACTGAAGTATCTAATTGGAACTTTACGGTACACCAAAGGTCACCCAGACACTGTTGTCTGGGAGTCTCTTTTTGTTGTGTACAAGCAGAGGCAAATGTTGGCAGGAGGAAAAAAAAACTAATAATTGACAAAAATTGAACCACGAGATGAATGAATGGAAAGCAAAGAAGCCCAGGACCAGAGGAAATGTTTCAAGCGCAAAATGTTTTCATGAAAGGCCATCGCGGTACTTTGAAGGGAACAGTTTTCCTCCAGCACGAGGAGGGAGAGAACAGCAGCGACACTTTGTTCGTTCTCAGCGTGACATTACGGAAAGGCTTAACAGGAGCGCACTGGTTCTGGTGCCAGGGCCGACTTTGATCGTGTGTCGGAGAGCAGCGCTCTAATGCTCAGCTCACCCGGCTTGTTTTCTGACGCCACGTCGGTGGGGTGAGGAAGACGGCTGACACTACTCTTTTTTCCAGCTCTTCACCGCGTTCGTTTCGTCTGGGCTGTGAGCGCAGCTCAGTTGTGTGCTCCCATCACTTTGCCATATTGAAGTCTCTTTGCCCTGCGACACTTGTGTGTGTCTATGCCTGTATACTTCTCCATATGGATAGCACGCAGCTAATACGTCTGATAGATCTGCTAGGCTATAGCCGCCTGTCTCTGTGATTGATTTCTGCACAAGGAAATTATTTTACTTCGAAACCCAGCTATGCTGTACTTGTTCAACTGATCATTGTTTTTAGATTCACTAACCTTTGTTCAGTTTCTGAGGTGGAGTAATGCTTTGGCGTCAAGGGATGTGTTAGACATCAATTGCTGGATATTGGACTTGATTGTAGAGCTGAAGAAAACAGGGGTCAGTGTTTGATCATGTGATTTCAGAAAAAAAAATGTCATGGCCAAAATTACATAAATGGTTCCAGTTAGCGATTCTCAACTTGTACTTCTGAAACCTTTTCCTGGATCGTTATTGAAAACAGTAGGACATTTTCTTGGTTTGACAGAATGAACAATTAACAATGAAGATATCTAAAGTTTGTAATTTAATAAAATAAGAATGTTTGTACTTGTAGCATTGAAAAAAATCTGTATCCTTACTGAACAAATGCATGTCTAAATGGTTGGTAAGTATTCCATATAAAAATGAACAGTTTAGAAATCGCTTGAGTGGTCTTGATAATTGTGGATCAGAAAAAGATTTTGAGATGATAATTGTGGATCAGAAAAAGATTTTGAGAAAAGGACAGAAATTGCTTCCCATCTGTTGAAAGTTAAAATCTTTATATTATGCCACCTGTTTTGCCAGTAGCATCAAGCTTTATGTATTTAGATTTCAGGATGTGGAGTTGCTGAGTAATGATGTTGACGTTACTGTTCCCAGACGTCTCATACATGATGAAAACACAGAGGTTTTGAGAAGGATTTCGTTGAGTAGAACAGTTGGTTACATACTTTGGTTCGAGAAAGAAATTGCTAAATATGGGTGCACTAGCCTGCCTGGTTTTCAAATTATTATTTGTCTATGAAATAGGATGTTGTCTGAATGTTCACCTTTGTATGCACGCTGGAAAGCTCAGCGAGGACTTGAGAATGAGAGGCATTAAAAAACATTAAGAGTCGAGTGAAATTTGCACCCTGCGCCCGCCCTTAAATGAAAGTCCCATGCTTAGGGCCCCAGACTCTCTCTCTGCAGCTCACAGATTTTCTCTGGGGCTTTCCACTGAACCTCTGTCTGCTCTGGTAATGACCGCGGTCGATGGTGGCAGATTAGAGGACCGTTTTGTTTCCTTCAGCGTGAGTGCCTCTGTTCCGTTCTGCGGCCTGCTGGGATGCAGGACCCATAGCTGCTCCCTGGATGACGGTTGGCTCACTGCCCCCGGACCTCTCTGCGTGACCCTGGACAGATTTTTGCAGCACCATATAGAACTGTTGACACACACTTCCTACCCGCAGTGGGGATAGGGGTGGGGTGCCGGATAAGAGGTACAGCAAAGAATTGTGGGAAACTCAAGTCATAGGTGTGCCATATGGGCAGATCTAGGGGGGCTTGGCAAAGGTCTACAATAATGACTGTCCCTAAAAAGCTTTTTCTGTCATGATCTTGTACATCTCGGCCTGCACTGAATGCCTTGTTCTCTCTGTTCAGGGAAATTTAGATGGGAGCAGCATTGCCATCCCTTCTGCTGGACCGGTGAGAACGCCGACGCCCTGGTCAAACTTGTGCGTGAGCCAGAACCAAAGAACTATCATTGAAAACCCAAAGGAAAATCAATAAGCAGTAATGGGTTTTCTGATCCGCTCTGACATCTCGCGATGTCCAAATGTGTGAGCCACGTGGACGGAGCTCTGCGCACGTGCCGTAGCTGCGGCCATGCTCTATGCCCATTATCACTAGACACGTCTGTTGTTCACATATCAGACGTGAAAAAAAAGCTTTTATGTGGCAAGACAACCTTCTAGTTTGGAATAATAAAGTTAATTCAGCAGCTGAGAATGTAAAATGTATAATATTAAGAACATGAGTTTACTTAAAAGATGGAACTTGGTTGTTTCCTGTAAGGCCAAGAACATTGTAATGTCAGAAATTCTTGGAGGGTTGTTGATGCCCTTAATATCCATGTAAAACATTGGTGGGGAAAAGGGGTGTACAAAGCTACACTGGGGAAAGGGGGCTAAAAATGACAGTTTAAACTCGATTATTCCCCTTTGGAATGACACTACAAAGTGCATTTCCATATGTATTAGTGTCTTTTATAGATCCCTGTGTTGCAATGCCACGCTGGCTGAAACTGATGTTTCCTCCAGAAATGGAATGCTTATGCTGTTAGCCATGCAGAAGACAGATTTGCATTTCACACAGGTTGATCCAGCGCAGTGAATTTAGAATAAAAAGTGTTCGGTGGAGAGGTACGAAGGTACCGTTTCTATTCAACTGGCATTTGTGTGTAGAGCAGATGTGCAATGTTGTCACAGGAACCGTTCAGCAAAGTTCTTTCCAAAAGGATAGTCTAACATATTGGCCGTGTAAAATTTATTAGTATTATTTTTGGATCGTCTTGGCGTTTAGTGCAAAGACGATGTGTTGAGGCTGCTTCCCAGTGGCCGCGAATCTTTCCTGTCCGAGTAAGCGGAAGCACAAGCGAGCGATATAAAAGCAGCACTGCCCCTAATGACAACTGCAGAAAAAGAGATGCTCCAAACACTGTTTTTTTCCCCATTGAAATGTGTTGAGTGGAAGAATTAATGACTGACTAATTTGTTAATAATTACGAATATATCTTCTCTCCCAAGGTTTGAGTGATGATTTCATTCCTGCAGAAATTCCCCCGTGAGAATTGAGGCCTTGTTTAATTGTTCTGGCGCCCAAGAGGCTTTGCACTTGGTGCCATGTTGCATAAAATTTGCTCTGTTTTTTCCCAGTGAGCCATCTGGGAGGCCACTGACTAACAGGGACGTGGCCTGTTGAGTGAAATCCTCCACCCTCGTGGTGCGTTGCAGCCTCTGGGACTGCGAGAGGGATGGGTGCAGTTTCCTGGCGCTTAGTTATAAAAGTTTTAAAAGCCTTCCACTTAAAGTGAATCGGTAAATGGGTGGAGCAGTTAAGAAATTGTTCACCAGTGTGGCAGTAGGCATGGTCGAGTACAAATGCAGTACAAATGGAGCTGTGTTTTTTTTTTTTTTTTTTTTCCCTTGTCAGTGGAGAGATGGGGTGAAGTGTGAGAAAGGGTTTTTTGCAGCCAGACTGTGCCTTTATTTTCTTTGTTGATTACCTCCTACTTAAAAGTGTATTGGAGGGAGATGGTTGTGAGGCCTTGGAGATATATGCGGTGCCCTCAGTTTCGGCAGGAGCGAATGCTGTTCGTAGGAATGGCGTGCACGCGGAAATGGATGAAAAAAAAAAAAAAAGTGGTTGAGCACACTCTATGGGGTCATTGACCTCTCTTCAGGAGATCCCACAGCAATGAACAGGCGCAGTCAGTGTGTGTGTAAAAGCCATCCTGCTGCCCGCCTCAGCGTGCCCGGCGTGGCACGTGGGTCCGTGCATCACGACCCGAGCTGCGCTGCTCCCCCCAGGCTGGCGAAGAAACAGCTGCGGTTACTGGTGCCAAATGGGTTTGAAAGAGCGCTCGCTGGGGTCAGTAAGGCCTTGATTTATCACCCGAGACGAGGCAAGCGGTTGGCTGTGCTTCCTGTGGAGACTACACATGAGCGATTTCACTTTGAGAGCTCAGTTCTCTTTTGGGCGTTTTTTTTCCCTCTCCCTTTCCAGGAGGCATCCAAGAAAACGGCGAGCAGATTTATGACGCCTTGGAGTTGTTTCTGAGTTGCCAGCCGGAAACATTGTTTTAATGTGTTAGGGACAAGGATAAGCACTTTACTTTTCTTATCGTTCTTTGTGAAGAAGTGCATTATGGATGTTATCCTTGAAGGAGAACTGCAAACTTATTTGCCTGAGGGCAGTAAAAGCAACCTTAATCTTGATGGGAACACCACCCTGTGTGTGTGTGTGTGTGTGTGTGTGTGTGTGTGTGCGTGTGCGCGCGCGCGCGCATTTGTGTTGGGAACCATTTTTTCTCCTAAAGAGGAAAGAAGAAGCTGTACACTGGCCTGTACTTGTGGTATTTTAACACTCGTCAGAGTTGTATGTTCAAGACTGAGCAAACGGTGCCGAGGATTAAGCAGCACATACAGTGTGGCCTGGAACGGATTTTAAAAGCGAGAGAACAGCACTTGATGCCTGGTTCTGCTTTACACCACATTTTCTCAGCCTTTCGAGGACCGGCTTTCTCCATCGATAATAATATGGATCACAGCAACACTTGCAGCAAGAGAATGTGAGGTATCTGAGATCGCACTATGGAGGCTGCCCTGACAAAATACAATAACATACATGATATTCAGTCTTCATGAAGGGGGCAGCAGCTGCTGTCTAGGAACGTCTGTCGGTGAAACTTGCCACAGAAATAGTAGTGGAAGGTTTGCCCCCCCTCCCCCGTCTCCCCCTTCACAAAGTGGTTGGGGAAATGAGACATCGACCCTACAATATATGGAAAATGATTCTCCCTGTACAAGTGGAAGGTCAGTGACTTATAATAATCAGTTCTGGGATTCAACTGAGACTAGCGGCCTCATTTATAAAACTTTGCGTGAATTTCAGACAAAAGTGTGTGAAAGTGTGCATACATGGACAAATGACAGTTTGGCATACCCATAGAAGTGAGGAATTTTCACTTTATAAATCACACCAGTCTTTGTGCGTTTGTGAACGAGCACCAAATCTCTCACTGTGGCCACCCGTATATGTTCAATGAAAATCACCTACATGCATATATGATAAAGAATTTTAACCTTTTGTGTGTGTCTGTGTGATGCGAGATTATTGAGGAGAGCAAGAAAGGAATAAAGAGGAATGCTGAGTGTGAAATCTTCATAACACTTTAAGGTGTATTTTAACCTTTCAGCTTACCAAACAGTCATTTGGGGCTGATTTTGGCATTGGCGCTCATTTAGCAACTGAAGATTTGACTTAATGTGCTCCCTGAAGCTGTAACTTTAACGTTTCACACAGAAACCGTACAACTAGCATACTGTTCATTTTTTTGTAGGCACGGTTACGCTGTTAAATAGCAGAAGCAGTGTAGACTGAAATTTACACACAAAGAAAAGGTAAACAATGGATAGAATGGGCATAGATAAAAAATTGTAAATCTATAAAATTATTAACATATGGCTGTAAACACCTCCTCTCCAGTCCAGTAGGAATGCCAATAAATCATATAAGTAATAAGTAGGTTAGTTAAAAATGTAAATAGCTTTTTTTGTTACTTTTAAAAGACAAGTGGCTGTTTTGAGTTTGATTGACAGTTTGGTTCTCAAGCTTTAAGCGATGGCTTTTCACTGTACTGTCTTCCCTAGTTGTTGAGCAGTTTGGCATAGTTTGAAGATCAGCCAAACTCAAATTTGAACGGTCACATGCAATAAACAGTGTGCACTACATGACCCATTCTGACTTAATATTGAATGGAGTTTGGCTGACTGTCAAATGATATTAACTTTTACTTATATTTATCCATTTAGCAGTCGCTTTTGTAAAAAATGACTTATAAAGTCATAGTAACTAGTAACTAGTTACAGAATTATTATGGTCGGGTAATATTTATGCTTCTGTTGATGCCATGCAGTGATTCTCAGTAGGATCCCGATCCGTGTGTGTGTCATTGCTTTCTGCTTGTCAGCCTGCTGAGAGAATTACAATTTGTCTTTTAGTAATGACTGATGAAAAATGATGAACACTAATGAAAAATGGAAGACTGTCTAATTAAGCCATGGTTTCAGTGTGTCATGTGCTGTGATTACTTTTGGTGGCTTCTGATTCATGCCGGTCTGTGTCTGTTTTCCTGTACTGACACATTTGCATAATTTCTAACACAATTTAATGCCTATTGTGTCAGTAAGGCAAAAACTCAAAAGTGTGTACGCATGTGTGCTTGCACACACTACAGACCATCCAGTACAATTGCCCAAGATCATCTGAACAGAAGAGACAATATTCCACGATTTTTGTGGTGTCATAATCCCAAAACATGACATTGGTTCCATTTGTGGAATGCAGGGGGTATATAAGCTAAATCCTTCAGATTTGCTGTGGGTTGAACGCCAGATCCATGTGCAGTCCTCACCTTTTACAAGACAGGCTTTGGCACATTTAGGAAGTGGATGAGGATTACTTAGAGATCTGTCCAGTACAGAGTGTCTCTGGTGGCTTGGGCGAGCCTGGTCTCATCACTGGGGTGAATATTGATCCGCGTTGTTTTCTCTCTTTGGAGATGCCTCTTGCTGTCTGGGCAGTGATGGTGCACAGGATGCCCATTATGTTATCTGCCTGAGTAATTCCATGTCATAGTTTCTGAAAATTTTCCTGACCAACAATCAAGAATTTGCTTCGTACTTTATGTAAATTATTTAGTTGTACCCAACAGCTAGTTTGCAAAATGGACAGCTTGGATCATCTTTGTTTTATGGTAGATCTTGTCATATTACAGACACTAATCATACTACAATAAAGGGCTTTTTTTCATTAGTAAATGCACAAAAATTAAGGTCTCAGGATGGTCAGCTGGGAAGCCTCTGTTGATTTCATACGAAATGACTCACTTGTCTGCTTTAATCCACCTATCAAATGCACAAATTTAATTCCCCAAGGACACTGAATCTGGATATACCAGTGATACCAGTTAAATGAGGATTTTATTGTTTGGATGTAAACGGTAAACTACGGCGGCGTATTATTGCCACCATACAAAAAAAATATGATCAGTTTTGTGTTTTAACACAAAATGTTTCTCGTTATAACACAAACCTTTTTGCGTTTTTACGTGATAGTTTTGTGTTATATAACTTTTACGTTTTTACACAACTTTTTGCGTTTTAACAAAAAAGCACCACTTTGTGTTATAACGTAAAACTTTTGCGTTTTTACACAAAAGGTTTTGCATTTTAACACAAAAGCAGCTTTGTGACGTTATATGGTTAAAGATCAAGGTCTGATTAATCTTTTAATCATTATTTTCTTAATAAAATATTTTATGGAAATATGATCACGTATTTATATACTGTGTGATAAGGAACCACTTTAGCCAATTTGGACCATATAACACCTGTAGAAAAGTATGTTTTGCGTGGGTTATGGGTGATCAGGGAACTTGCATGACATTGTGTCCATTGTTTGGTATTTGTGACAGAACAATGGCAGCTGTGTGATGATGCTCATGGAACATGCATGACACTGTGTCTGTGTGAC
>JABJVR010041172.1:0-21068 GCA_025773905.1 Chitala chitala
ACTGTATTTCGTTACCCTGTATCTATACATGTGTAATGACAATAAAGTTGAATTCTATTCTATTCTATTCTATTCACCCTCTGGGGCAGGGAGAGGCGGCACAGGCAAACCAGTCCATCCATGTGTCTTTGGGATTTTTTTTCTTGCCTTGTTGTTCATTTTTATTCATCTTGTGTTTGGTTAGATAAGTACTTTGAGAACACAGAAATAACATGGAGCCCAGCTTCTGTGTCTCATTAAGTCTGATCATAAAGATGAAATGAAAATTCTGTCTGACTTAGTTTTTTTTTTTTTTTTTGTCCCCGACTTCAGATTCAGTTTATTTGTGAGAAAGGCCTGTCTGTGGGACACAGTCGAGTTACGCTCCTGGGAAACCCTGCTATGGGTAAGGCTAACGCTAAACAGCAGCTCTGCCTCACACCTCACACAGTGTGTCCCCCACAGAAGGTCACTCTTTCCTTGTTTCCGTTGGACGTTCCAGTGTGCCTGTTTAGCTCCACATGTATACATTCTCACACTTATGCTGAGCTTGAGGTAACGCAACGTGTAGATCTGTGTGATGAGGATGTCACGGGGACTGCCTCTGAATGGTGTTCTGTTTGACCAGCTTCGTGTATATTTCATGTTTTCGCAGTTTTGGGTCCACCTTATTGTTTGTGTATAGATCACTTGCTCCACATGTTGAGAAGATCACGTCCCACAAACTTTACTCAGGCCTCTTCTGCTGCTCCGCTCCGTTATTGTGCTGAATAATAACGCTGCAGAGCTACAGCACTTTTTTTAACTAACTGCTTGTTACGGATGTTGAAGCTTAAATGATGTTCCTCATGGATCAAGGTCCTCTCCTTCTCTTCTTGCAGGAGTTTATCTGTCCAAGTACTCTGATTTGCTGGAAATGAATCCATTTGAACCTGGGGCGACAGGCGATGTTATTATATTCAAAGTCATGAAGGTAAATCCCCATGTGTGGTGTGGCGTCCACGCTGAGGAAAGTGGTGAGTGCTTGTGAAGCGGAGCAGCTCCTGAATGCGCCGTTTCTCGTCTCATCGTTAGGGAAAGGTGAAAAGCATATACGAGAACATTGCCAAGAACACTCTGGACCCCACGCCCAAATTTGATTGCCATGTGTCAAAAAACGCAGCCAAAGTGACGTCACTGCGCTCGTACCGGGCCTTCGAGCTGACCCAGGTAAGCACCAGGGACCAGGTGTGGGTTTGAGCAACCAAAACCAGCAGGTGTGCTCCCTCGTGTTCCATCACTGTCAGCGCTCTGCTTGCTCCGCCCACCAAGTCGGCGCATGTTTTAAGAAAAGCGAAATGGTGAAATGAAGTGCTTTTTCACAGCAATTCTTCTATGAGTACTCATTCGACGAGATAAAGTCACGGCCCAGGCAAGTGTGTCCGTATGCAGTGGTGTCCTTTGTGTACAAAGGTGAAGAGAAGACAGCCCCCCCCAAGGCTCTGCCCCCTCTCAGGTAACTCCTCAGCCAGCAGTCTTGTCCCGTCCGGAGTGTTCTCTCTACCTGCGTAGTTGTGGAATCTTGACATACCTGCTGCTGTTTTTTCCTTTTACCCTCTGTTTACCAGGTCAAACAGCAATGTTACAGATGGAGTTAAAGGTATGAATTAAATTTACATACATGCGGATGAACGTGCTCAAACTGTGTGTTGGCGTGTGCGTGTAAATGACTCTTCCCTGACGATGTGTGGGTGTGGCAGGCAGGAGCGGCTACCTGGTGTGGAGCGGGCAGCTTTTAAACGCAGGCAGGGTGGTGTGTAGTGCTGGACTCCAGTCTTCAGCTTGGCCTTCCCTTCCCTTCAAACTGTGAGTCCTGTTGACTGTCTCTGTGAAACCAGATGGAGTGTTTTCATTTTGTCTGCATTGCCTCCTTAATCTCTTAATCTCTGTATAAACACAACATCTTGAACTTTGCATATTTGTTTTTCCCTGCTCTGCGCCCTGTTGCGTTACGTCTGTGTTGTGTGACGACTTATTCCGAACAGTCCAGAAAAGGTCGAGATTGGCACGGTTATGAGCCTCGATCAGGTGAAGCGAAAGATTCCTCCGGTTCTGTTCTCCTGGGACTCATACTGCAGAACGCGAGAAGGTGAGATTCTTGGCCTAACTGTGAAAGTGTTGGGGGCCGTTGGCCTTTTTCCGGATAAGCAGAGTTCTGAAACATTGCTGTGTTTCAGTGGTGCAAAGTGGGATGTACTGCAGTCTCTACGAGATGGTGGAGAAAACGAAATACGGAAGTGGCCTCTCGAGTCTGATGCAGAGGCTGGAAAGGGACAGAACGGTGATTTCGTTATCCTTCACCTTACTCCGTTAGTTAGAGATCAGTGTAAACTTTCACATGTTCCTTTTCTCACTTCACTCATGGCATTAGGCTCACTGGTGTCACTGTTTTGTCCCGTGCAGGTGTCTGTCAACACTTTGATTGACAAGGGGTTTCTCTTCTTGCTGTCTTCAGCTCAAATGGTCCGGTCTAATGGTATGTCCCTTTAAACTGTGTTTACTGGGAAAGCTGAATTTCGGGTCTTTGCTGATAGTACCTGTGGTTTACGTTGTGCTCTGCAGAACGGAGAGGAGACTGGAAGAGGTGTCTCGTTGCCCTCTTTGTATTCCAGGAGCCACGGAGAGTGACAAAGTTCTGTAAGACATTCTTTACTGTTTGCACCTGAATTAGCTGCACTTTACTGAACCCAGAGACACTAGCTAGTATTCTTTCTGCTTCAAATATACTTAAAGTAACAGATTTAAGTTGTCAATATGTCAGATAGATGCTTATATTGTCACCTTTGACCCTTCCGAAGGTTCAAAACGGCTGTTTGCCCAGGACCCTCTGTGTGAAATGAAGGATCCCATAATGCCGCAGCTGGGAACCTTCATCCCTGCACTGCACTACGCCCTCATGAAGGTACGCGCCAACCCCCCCGCCGACCTGTCGGCAGGAATTAAGCGCCAGGCGCGGGACTACCTGAGCGGCTGCGGTGGCAGCAAAGTGCAGAGCTACCACATGGGTGAGTACCAGCAGACCATGGACGACCGCGAGAACCCGAGGGGCGCGACGAAGCTCCTACACCACAGGGAGCGCTACCTGCGTGCCTACATCTACGGGCCCGGCTCATACCTGCTGGCCCTCAAGCAGGCGCGGGAGATTGTGGAGAGCTGCCGGTGCCCACCCGAGTACAGCCCCGTGTCCGACTGGGAGGGGTCCGACAGCCAGCCCCCAGACGGCAAGCAGGGGCCGGCCCAGTCCAATGGTGCGCACGTGCCGCGGCTGGCCAATGCTGACAACGACCCTGAAAAGATGAAGGAGCTGCTGAAGCTCATACAGATGTGCAAGAGGAACGAGGGGAGGCTGGCCAGCGGGGCCCGGGATGGGCCGGAGCAGGGCCCGTGGGGCCTTCGGGACAAGGTGGAGCAAGGCGTCTGGGAGGCCCGTGGCACGAAGAGGAAGATGGAGCCAGAGGACACGGAGAGCCCTGTTAAGCACTTGCGAACGGATTCTGTTGACAACGGGGAGCAGGGAAGAGGTGAGCAGCAGCGGAGCCTTGTGCCCAGGTCTTCCTCTCTGGACACACTTCGCTTGCGGTCATTAAACCTCTGCATTTATGTCCTGCTTAGATTCTTGTGTAGTTTATAGGGCTAGACTGGTTGTGTTAGTCATCCAATTCAGTTAAGTGCTTTGATAGCGCACTTATAGCTACGTGTTGTCTGGCTAGTTGGATGTTTGTAGATCATAGATCTTTGACTTCTTTTGCTGTCCAATTCAAATATGTGAGCGCGTTGAGATTCTGTGTTGTCCAACACCTGTCCTGTCGTCCCATAAAGACGGGGAGCAGAGGGGCTCTTCCCTGGCCACTGTCATGAACAGCATGGGGATCCAGGATACTGACTTGCGGAAGGCTGGCTCCCAGGGCTCGTCCAGACTTGGGAACATCCTGTCTGGCGTAGACGGGCCCCCCCGGGGAGCTAGCCCCAGTGGCTCAGTGAGCCCTCGGCTCTCGTGGAGGGGCGAAGGGGAAGTGGGAGAGGGACTCGAAAGCACACCGCTCCCCGGGGCGTCATATGATGTGCTGCTCAGGCTTGGCCTCCCTGCTCCTTACAACCCCAGCGTCCAGAATCCGGGCTCCGTGGAGGACCAGGGCGAGGTGTCCCGAAACGACAGCCTGGAGGTGAGTGACGTGCAGGACGGAGCTCCGTGCACCTTCGCCGTGGGAGAAGGTGGGAGAAGGTCAGAGGTGCAGTGTTTTTAGCTGGTAGAGCATGTTCCCGTGTTTGGAAGGCAGGTCAGGCGGGTCGATGTGTGTCACGGATTGTTACTGTTCAGTGTTTTACAAACTCCTGCCATCGCTTGTAGGTTTGGCTGCTTTTGCACTGGCAGCACAACTAAGTAGGTCACTGGTCTGTGTGTGTGTGTGTGTGTGTGTGTGTGTGTGTGTGTGTGTGTGTGCGCTGTGTGTAGGAGCAGATAGGGGGCAGTATGAGCAGCCGAGAGGTGTTCAGCCCCGGCTCCGGGGGCGAGCAGCCCCGTGCCACCGAGCTCTTGGGTGAGGACCACATTCCCTGGCATCTCATACCCATCACAGGTACAAAGGGGGGCATTGGTGGTGTGCTGGGGCAGCAGGACCTTGGGCAGGGGGGGTCTGGGTGCTGACGGGTGTTTGGCCCCCGTGGGCTCTGTGCGTGTGTGTGTGTGTGTGTGTGTGTGTGTGTGTGTCCCCTCATCCATTCCTATTCAATAACATTTGGCAGGAGTATCTGACCCCTGTGTGTCCGTGTGTTTGTGCTACACTCGTTTGCTTCTCTAAGTGTGTACTCTTGTATGTTTGCATTTCTTTGTGTGTGTGCGTGCGTGTGTGTGATCCGAGCCTTGTGCTGGAGTGTGTGTATGTATGTAGTTTTTTGGTTTAAAATTGGCTGGTATTGAGCAGGACTCTTGTACCTTCTGTTCTTTCTCACACTCTTCACCTGGAAGAAGACGACGGTCTACAAGCCACACGTCGTGTGAGACGGCTGGAGGGCTGCGACTGCACTTCTCCGGAGAGAGCCCCCGTTGTGCCCCCCGAGCATGACGGTCACACAGATGATGGAGGAGAGGAGGAAGAAGGGCAGACAGAAGAAGGTCCTGTGTTGCCGCAGAAGGGGGGTTTCGCCAGTCTGGATGGCATTCTCGAGCAGGAGTTTGACGAGTTTTCGACAGGAATCCGCAACCTTTTGAGCGAGGAACATGTTCACTACACACCGGAGCGGTCTTCGCAGGTGCGCCGGCGTAGTCTGTGGGTGCCTGCAGGCCCCTTTTCGGAGTACGTTTCGGACTACGTCTCCTCGGTTCCTGTCCAGGGTTACGTGAACACGCTGAGGGAGAGGATGAGCAGTGTGATCGACTGTGAGGTCCCTCGGAGCAGGAGCCCACCCCCCCTGCCCGCTCCTGCTGCTGATGCTCCTTCACATCTCCTTCAGTGTGCCACCCCACCCTCTGGGACAGACCCCCCGTCTAATCCGCTTGCTGCAGTGTCCCAGACACCAGCTGTTCACGCTTTACCTCATGCCCCACCAGAAAAGCCATCACAGGAGTTGAGCACTGAGGGGGTTCCCAGGAAAGAGGACCCGGAGCTCAGGAGGCCGGCTCATCACGAGCTGGAGTCCCCAGCAGTGAGGATCGCTAGTGAGGAGGCGAACCGCACGCCTCCTCCCGCCGAGGCAGGCGCGACCTCCATTAACAGCCTCATCAGCCAGCTCAAGCCTGAGATGTTCAACAGCTTAGTGGAGATCATCAAGGACGTGCAGAAGAACGCGGTGAAGTTCTACATCCACGCGGAGGAGGAGAACGACATATGTGTGGAAATCAAGGTGACGTGACGGCTGACTTCTCAGTAATACCCGTGATAACAGAAACACGTGTATTTAGCAAAACTTTATTTTATTCATTGTATATCAGATTTAATAACCAAAATATAATAGAGAGTTATTAGTGTTTCACCTAACAATTCACTCTTTTTAAATTTAAGGTCAATCTAACAACCTTATGTCCACATTCATCCTTTTTTGAAATTTGTCAATCTTTTTCAAATCCAGTTAAATACATTTCTCTTTTTGTCATACTGATTTTAGTTTGCACCAAAGCATATACAATAATTTTTGACTATGTAAAGTGGTCACATCCTAAAATTGACAGTACAGCCATACCAAATGGCTCCATTATCGTTTGAAAGAGATTCAACATGCTTGTAAAGGCATTCTAATATTTAAATGTTTTAACCATTGATTTAGCTTATTTAAGGGTTTTTGCCAGTTTACGCCACTTTTGGTGGTGCAAACCTGTTTGCGCTGGAGCGGTTAAAACCGGTTAATACCACCTGTCGGCGTAAACCCTGCAACCCTGGCTTCGTTAATTTCCAACGCTATAATGAGCGTAACTGCAGAGTGGAGCAAAGTGAACAGAAATCGAGCGTTAATAGAAGCACACGGCACTTTTACTGAGCACCAGTGAAGGAGACACAGTGACGACGTCTCGAGGTTGAGCACATAACTAGGCACTGTGCCCCCCCGGCACGGACGCCCGCTCTGCTGCGATGATGCGCTGTCAGCTGCACTTAAATGTTTTAATGTGATCCACTAAAATTACCTGTAAAAGTAGGCTGGGTTCAGACTGACTCTGGGCAGCACACTGAGTCTCAGTCGGTTCGCTGTTTCCTTACCGCTGTTCAGTATGAAGCTGCAGTCTATCATGACTTGTGATTCTAAACATACTCATTGTGATGTTTATTTTTTTTCACATTATCACCTTAGCCTGACGCAGGACGTGTTGCTGTATTTACATGTTACGCTGTGCTTGTGAAATCTGTGCAAAGATACTTAACATTGTAACATGATTCCTTGCTTTTTTAGTTTGCATCGGAAAACATTTCAGTCATTGCATTTCCATATTTTCAGTACTTTAGCCTCATTAAAAGCGTGCCTATTCTCATCTCGATGAGAAAGCAGTGAACGCTAGTTAAAGTGTGACGTCCTTGCGTGGTGACACAGGAGTACCTGATGAGATTGGGGAACGTGGAGTGCAACCCACAGAGCTTTCTGGACAGCAAGAACAAACTGGACAAATTGCTGATCATCATTCAGAACGAGGACATTGCTGCTCACGTCCACAAGGTATGTTCTGGGGCACCAACACTTTCTCCAACACTCTCACTCCCATCCTGTTTCTATGGTGAAGGCTCAAGTAGTGAGATGGGTGTAGCTCCACACAAATGGGTGTAAATCGTTCCAGATTCCAGCGCTGGTGTCCCTCAAGAAGCTAGCGTCGGTGAGCTTCGCTGGTGTGGACAGTCTGGACGACGTGAAGAACCACACCTACAACGAGCTCTTCATTTCAGGTGGCTTCATTGTGTCGGACGAGTTCGTCCTCAATCCCGACTTCATTACACATGGTGAGTATGCGTGTCACGGCAGGGGGAGGGGCGACACACCCGTTTACGGGCGGCCTGGGTCCTTAACGTTGGATTTTACTGCCTTTGGGGTTGTGTGTAAAATTGCTTGTTTGGCTGGTGTGCTTCAGAAAGGCTTGAGGCGTTCCTGAAGTTTCTGGACGAGCAGAGCACCCCAGAGAGCCGTTGGCACTGGAAGGTTCACTGTAAGACCCAGAAGAAGCTGAAGGAGCTGGGCAGGTCAGTGTGGACCTTGCATGGCCAAGAAGTGACCGTTTCTCCACGCGTGTAAAGCCACCAGCTGAGAATTTGAGGTTCTGTTCTGGCACACCCTCCTCTCCTGCCACAGGTTAAACAGTAACGCCCTGAGCCTGCTGAACCTGCTGGTTGCTTACCAGAAGAGGCACCTGGTGGAGTTTCTGCCGTACCACGACTGCGACACGGCGTCAAGGCGCGCCCCCGACCTGGACTGCCTCATCAGGCTGCAGGCGCAGCACACCCAGCACCGCCACACCATCTTCCTCACAGGTAAGCTGGAGCACCCCTGGGCCTCAGGGCCCAGCCAGGTGGGTGTGGGGGCTGTGGGACATGGTTCGACATCTTCAGCAAGTTAAGCAAAACACACGGTGTTGCATCTGTCACTTTACAAGCACATCGGCCCTGTGCAAAAAGTGTACATATACTCGGTTTGCATGTGGAATTTTGCTTAAAAACGCCTTATTAAAATTGTCGTTCGTCTTGCAGAGCGCCAGTTTGAAATGTTCCCCCAGTACTCAAACAACGGGATCGTGATCGCGAGCATCGACGATATCATGAACAGCTTCGGCAGCCTCATCGGTTACTCGGACGGCAGCGGCGAGGCACTGAGCGCTGACCGCCTGTCGGGGGCCGGGTGTGTTACAGGTATGTGTGAGTGCGAGCTCGTGGTGTCCGTGCGCTACTGCCGTGTCGGTCAGCCATGTCTGTCTCTCTCCTTTGTTGCTGTCCTTAGAGGTGAGGGATGTGTGTGAAGAGGAGGACATGTCTCTAGACTCTGATGAGGAGCCTCGTGAAATAGAACGTGATGGAGCCCAGCTGCAGGACGGCCCCACGGAGCCCCCTCGCCCACCGCTGCCCCTCACTCTGCAGTTTCAGCCACCCCTGCCAGACACCGATGGGGCGTTACCCGCCTCCAATGCTACTCCGACACAACTCGGCCTCGACGCCTTCAAAACGGCCGTGTCCCATTTCAAGGCATCGTGCGCGTCGCCCCTAGACTACGAGCCGGGTGGGGCGTCACCAGGGGCGTTCAATGTCAACCCCCACCAGAGCTTCTTGTGTTCGGCCACACTGCCTGCATCATGCTCAAACTCGTGCGGCGCCCAGACGTGCCCCGCGTCGCCCTGCGGTGCGGTTCAGGAGCAGGACAGCAGGTGTGCAGGATCTGCTACCCCCCCGGGCCATGTGCTTGTAAGCCAAGGAGACACAACTCCAGGGGCCCCCCCATTTCACCCCCTGACCCCCACACTCCTGAAGCCCAGCGTTGCTTGTACTGGCCCGCAGACGTCGACCCCCCAAGTGTGTGGCTCTCAGGGTTTAGGGGCCGTTTCCTTGCCCTCTACAGTCCCCGTTTCACAGACTGCACTCAGCAAGCAGGCTGCTGGGTCTGTGTCGGTGTCATCCTTCCCTGGGGGGTGTGGCAGCAGCTGGGGTCATGCAGGTGGGGCAAGCAGCGGTGGGCCACCCAGCGAGTCAGAGGAACAGCCTCTTGCACCAGGAAACGGCGGGGCCAATACCCCCAGCAGCCAGGAGACTAGCACCCTGCGTACAGTGGGCATCGAGGGAGCAGCAAAGAGTGCCCACGGCGGTGGTAGCACCTCTTGCAGTAACCAGGGCATCCTGGGCATCCCCCCTGGCATGGCAGGTCTGAGACTGGAGCTAGGTGATCCAAGCCAAGAAGCCCCCAAAGGGGCAGGACTGCTGCCAACCCCACCCAGATTGGTTGGCATCAACGGGCAGGGTAGAGGGGCGGGCATTGGACCGAGCGTGTTTGACAGGGGTCCACCCCCAAACGGGCCCAGAGCCATGCTGAGGCACGGCCAGGAGCGTGGGGGGCATCTGTGTGCGTGGCGTTTCCCCCACGGCAGGGGGGCACCCCGGGTTCCCAGCGTGGCCTTCACGCAGGACTTATTTCCCTGGAGGGAAGAGTACTACAGCCAGGGGGACGGCTACCAGTCTCACAGAAATGACTACAACTGCTGGTGAGGTACTGTGTGTGTGTGTGTGTGTGTGCGTTTACATGTATTATATACGAAAGAGCGCTTTAACAAAGACGGACCCTTTTTCTACCGTCGAGTGACAATACAGGCTACTTGCTCTCCTGTACCGAGTTCATTCAGTTCACTTTTTCCTAAATTTCTACTTGCCAAGATGGTTTTGTTACTGCCTTCTGGTCTGCTCATAGGACTTCCTGTTCTTTTTGTTAATATAAAAAGTCCTTTGTCTGTCACCCTGTTTTTTTTTTTTTTTTTTTTTTTTTTAACTTTTACAAACTGCAGCCAAGCAGAGTGGCTTTGTGTGCCACTGCTTTTAAGTTTAACTTTTGTACATAACTAGGTTGTTAAAATTTGTTTGTATTAAAAGATGCCTGTATCAAAAGCACTGTTGTGAGTTGATTGATGCGAGCTGATGGATGTTCGTGACACCAAGTGCTCCCCTGTCATGTTGCCCATGGCGTTAACCTGTAGCTGAGACCACAGAAATTCACTAATTCACTCATGCAAATTCATTTCCAAATTGAAAATTAAGCTGCTTGGGAACTTGGGAGTGTCTATAAAGCATTTATCGTACTCTGTTCAAATAATTTAATGTTCACATTACATTAAAAGCACAATTACATTCAGTAAAATTAATAAATTAACCAGCTTGCATCAAGTATTTCTGTACCCACACGGGGGTGAGGCGGTGCTTCAGACCTCACATGTAGAGAGAGGGTGCGGTCGGGAGTCGAGTCCAGGAGCAGCCACGTCTGAGCCAGGGCGTGTCTGTCATAGGACCCAGTCCATGGCACACAACTCAGGAGTGTATTAAAGTGCCCCCCCCCCGACACACAAGGGCGTTGCTTCACAGTGTACCAAAAGTTTAGGGGGTGCTGGGACAGGTTCACTTGGGTGGGGCCTCTTGCTGTGAGAAAGGTTTCAGCCCTGTCTCTAGTTCCTTCTGTTTAAGCAGCAGACCCTGTAAGCAGAACAGCATCACATCCAGGTTACTACAAACAGAGTTGGGGGCTGGTTCTACATCGTTTGTCATTACTGTCACCTGTAAGCGCCCTGCCGCCCCCTTCACACAATGCTGATTTTTGATGAGGGGTGGGTCGTACCTGCCGCAGCTCAGACAGACCCCTGAGGATGGCCTGCTGGCGCTCCTTACTCTTCAGCAGTGCTGGATTCAGAAGAGGGTCACGTTGAGGAGCGCTGGAGGTAGATGTGCTGTATTCAGCACCTTGTCAGGTGAGAGACAGACAGGCTTACAGCAGCAGGAGCGACATGGTCCATACATGCAGACTGTCGTGGCTGCACTTGAGGAACGGCCCTTGCTCCCTGAATAAAATTTAGTTCAGCCCCCCCCCCCCCAAAAACCTCCATTATCTGTAGTTTAGACCATACTGCCTTGTAAAATATTTTTAAAAACTGTAGCGCAAATCCTATAATATACAGCTGAAGAGATTTTGCACAAACCTGTCAGTATGTTTGCTCAGTTGTGCTCATCTGAAACACAAACCCCAACTAAGAAAATATTGAATGTCAGTGTCTTTGTGAAAACTACATGGGTTTTAAGAAATGTCTTAATGGTGAATAAGGCCCAGTGTCCCCTACAGAAGTAAATATTTTTGCATGAATGTGGACAGGCTTCATTATCAGTAGAATCACACTTCCCACACCGGAAAGACAGAAAGGTGAAACGCAAATAAGATGTTTCATCAGATGGTTTCGTTTTGAATGCAGTGAGCTCCTGAAGTTCACTAGTGATGCTGCAAACTGGGGAATCGTACCCCCCCTCCTGTAGCTATGAACATGGACTGGTGACAAAGGAAAAGATACCTTCACCCGGCTGCCCTCTGCAATGGAGCTCCCGAGTAGGGGGTCTGGAGATGGGTGCGAGCGGGTCTAGGTGGAACACCTCATCTGTCCGGACATAAGGGACGAAGCTGGACAGCGGACGCTCAGCTGGCTCGCCCTGCAGGTGCCTGGGGTTTCAGGTGTGGTCAGGTAAGGAGTACAGCCTTACACCTCATCAGTGATTATGACAAACCTGTTCCCTTGACAGGCAGAATATTTACCCGTGTTCAAGCTGGTCAGCCTTTGTACTTTTCTGATCTGGGTCTACCTGCGAACAAGATATTTTGGAAACTTGAAGTAAAACATGTTGAGTTACGTCACGGTATTGAGGGGAGAATGTTCTGCTGTACCTCACTGTGGGTGAGCAGCCTGGGTCTCTGAGACGGTTGAGGTGTGGCCCTGTCCCTGCTGGCTGGCTCGATTATGCCACCCTTCCCCATGAGGGCGAGCGTTGCTGTCGGCCTCTGGGCTTGACATCCAGTGGGGTGGCGTTCTGATGCTGGTACAAAGGGCTTAGAGGGTCTCTGGACGTTCCAGTCTGGCCTCGCTCTTGCTAGGTGCAGGCCGCCACCATTTGTACGCGTAAAGCTCTTGCATAGCACACCTCCATCTACCGCACGCAGGTTCTCCTTGCCCATCCTGGGGTTTCTCCCTAGCCTGAAGCCTTCCCGCTTGTCCTTCTTGACACTAGGAGCGTGTTTATAAGAAATGGCAGCGTCTGATGTCTCTGACACCAAGCCTGATTCCCCTGCCTTCAGTGGAGTGGCAGACACCAGTCCCAGAGTTTGTATGTCAACGTCTGAGATAATGATCACAAATACAAGAACACAGTGGGCTTAAGAGAAAAGCAAAAGAGAACTACAGAATAATGTGACACCTGTGAATAAGGTTTAAATATTTTCATGTATCAAAGTGACAAGTCCAAGTAAGTGTGATGGTAGGGTGTGTACGAAATGAAAATAGGAAACAAATTAGTGTCGACTTTTTCTAAAAATCACTTGAAAAGGATGCAGAAGTGGAAAAACTAGGAGGTGACGCTATTAAATGGACTCACCAGTTTGTACGGCCATGTCCTTCTTGGGAGACACAATGGCTGTCTCTGCTCTGACACACGGGCCGTCCTCTCTCAGCAGGCTGTTCAACTCAAGGCCACTGCCTGCTGGAGACAGAGGAACTCAAATCCATATCAGCTTTGTTTTTGAGGGAGGGAGGGATGTGTTATCCCCCGAGCGAGTCAAAATAACCCAACCTACAGGGAATTTAAGGTCAAATATATCTATAGGAGCTCTCAAAGCCCAGGAATGGAGCAGCACCCTGGCCTGGGCTCACCCTGCCTTTCTCGGTGCTCTTTCATAGCATGCCCCGTAGTGGCTGCTGTAGTCCCCGGCCATGACCACCCACCGCCAGGCAAGTCTACTGCTGAAAAATCAGAACGCCGGCTGTGTCCGCCTACCACTGGCAGAGTCTGCTCCTCCATCCAGACTGTGCAGGAGCTTGGAGACATCATGACCTTTCCTGGCCAGGTCACGGATCCTCTGCTGTTGTCTGGAGTGCATAGCGTCTTCCTGGGCCTTCCTCATTCTCAGGTACAGTTCTTCAGTCTTCTGTGTCTGCACTTCCTGTTGAGTGACAACACCAGCAGGATTTCATGTTATCTTCTTGGCACCTTCAGTGAAACTTGGTGCTGTACAAACGGATTAAATGCATGTATGTTGCTTTCAGTCTGTATTAATTTATTCTCTGATAGGACGTGTGCGCATCCATGCACCTCGTTGTGTCGCTGCTTTACCAAGTCCAGCTGGTACTGCTGCTCTAGACGCTCCCTTTCCCTTGCCACCCTCTGCTCCTCCTGCTGGTTCTCCTCACGCCGCAGGGCTGCCTCTTTCTCCCGCTGCCTTCGCCTTTCCTCCACCTGTGCCGCGATGGCACGCTGGTACAGGGAAGCAATTGTAAGTGCGCCACACTTTGTTTTCTCTGTTCGTGACATCATGGTCACGTTCATCCTTGTATCCTCACCTGATGTTCCAGCTGTTTCAGCCGTTTGCGCTCTCTGTCCTCGATCTGGGCTGGGTCCAAGAGTGCCGTCATGGTGCGCACGTGGCTGGGTGCACAACGGCCCAGTTCTCTAGCAGAGTGAACCATTAACGCCACCAAACCACAAAACATGCAGAACACGGCCAGGCACAGATCAAGCAATAATATTCTTCATACAGAAAGAGAAATCTATTTGGTCCATAATACCCCCACAGTTCAACTGAAGTGAATGGGCTTTGTTACACTGGTACTGACCTGGTCCTCTGTCCTGCACCTGTGCAGGTGTCCACGCTTTCCCTACCCAAATGGTCCTCCCCTAAGCTACTTGTGCCATCTGAGGCCAGAGATGAGGTAACGGGGGGTGACAGGTGCCGATGTGCAGAGCAGGTGCTCTGCGGTTTTGACTCCGCCTCCTCTCCTGGCGGGGGCAGCAGGGAGCTGGGCCTCCTCTGGAGGGAGTCAAAGTGCATGGCCCACCGCTCCAAGTCCTGCCCCTGTTGTCAGGATACATGGTGGTGAGGCAGTTATTTACCCGCAGTGGATGAGCGGGGTGGGAGAATTTCAGTGATGCCACAGGTGAGGTCAGGTACCTGGGCATGGTCGTGCTGCTCCTGCAGCCGCCGCAGTCTGGCCTCCTCCCTCTGCTGATTCAGCTCCTCCAGCCACCTCCTCCGCTCCTCCTGCTTCTGGGCATTGAAAGCATGCTCCAGCGGTGCAGCCCCCTGCACAGAGGTGCAGCGTGACTACAAGTGACAGGTGATCATTGTCAGGAAGGTGCTCCTGTGTGTAGAACTCCAACGTACCCCCAAAACAAAGGCGGAGCGAATGGCAGCCGGAAGGTGCTGCTGCCTGTGTGGGGTCTGCACTCTGGGCTCAGGGTCGGGAAGCCCAGGCTTAGGGTCGGGAACCAATCTCACTGTCTTTTCCTTCTCTGCCTGCACATGAGGAGTGTGAGCAGTGACCAACAGACTCTACTCCTGCTAGCCCACCACACTAATGCACACAAGACCGGGAGGTGCAAAGGTAGCCAATCGCAAACGAAGTTGCTTGCCTCAGAAACGCCGTTCCCCGTGTGGTGTGTGTGTACGGTGCGTCGGGTCTGTCGCCTGTCCCAAGGACTGGGGCCCAGGGATGCTTCTGCCCCATTCTTCTGCTGCTGTTTAAAAGCAACCTGTTCACCTGTGCCACAGAAAGGTAGCACAACAACATAAGGTCTCAAATAGAGGAAATTTATCGGACGACGCTGGACACTGTTAAATTACCTAAAAACTGCTTAGTTAGTGTAAACACTGATCACCCCCCAGATGGGACCATTCTCCCAGACTTCTACGTCACTGTCCCATATCACCACCCAGAAGGGTACCTAGCTCTTTTTTCCACTGTTCCCTCCTGGCTTCCAGGATGTCCTTCTTCCTCTCTCGTTCCCCCAGAGTGCTGAAGAGGTCATGCACTGCTCCATTCAAAGTCATCCTAGTGTGGGGGGGGGAGAAGTCAAGTCAGTACCTGTGGCTCAACTGCATCAGAGACACACAGATGTGCACACATTCTGAAAAGCGGGAATGCTTTTACATGATGCGAACCTGCCATCTTTCATCTTTTGCAGTGTGGTGTCACCCTTTTCATTATGAGCAGGCTGGGGGTTGCGTACTGTGCTGTTTTCAACCCCTTTAGTAAGGGTATCCTCTACCCCAGCCTCCGTTGAATTCTCCAATACTGCAATATAAAGGCAGAGACTGTCACACTCGCACAATAAGACATTAAGGCAGAAGAAGAGCTTCTCCAAGCAGGACGTCAGCAAAGCATGAGAGAAGCCAGCAGATGTGAACGTGTACCTGACTGGGGCTGGCTTTGTGACGTGGCACCTGAAGCCCTGTCTATGGTGCTCAGGATCTGCAGTAGTTGTTCCTGACTCAGACACACCTGGGTCTCAGTGGTAAGCTCTGTGTGGCTGTGGGCTGTTGTCTGCTCTTGCGCCTGTGGAACCTTGGCAAAGCGTGTTGCACAGCCAGCCTGCGGTGTGCTTTCGTTGTTGCTGACTATAGCATCTGTGTTCCTTAGCTCATCACGGCTGCCAGCAGCTGCCCGAGAACCTGCAGCCCCCACACGGGCTCCCTGAAGCTTCTCACACGCTCGTTTGTCACGGTTCCCCTTTGAGCTGAAGGGGACTTTCTGAGGTCTAGTTATAGAAAATGCCTACCCACAAACAGAAAGGAAAAATTAAAAAATAAAAAATTCCCACAATGACAAGCAATTAAAAATGATGGTTTATCACTTAACACGCTCACCTTCTTTGCACTACTGAATTCTCTGGCTAAAAGGACAAGAAAAGATCTGTCAAAACGTGACATTTTTGTTTTAAATGGCCTGTATCTGCTCTTACATAATAGCGATCAAACAGCTGAAGCGAGGGCATGAGGCAGATTACTCACTGTGGCTGGACAAAACAAGTTTTGGCTTTCCATTCTCGAGTTTAAACACCAGACCATCGCTGAAACAAATATATAACAAACGATAAGAGAGACAAGCTGCATTGTCGTGTTTTTTTTTTTTTTCTAAGGCATGTACATGTCCACGTATACATAACCCTCTATACGCACGGTTTGCGTTTCGGCAAGGTAATTTCATATTTCAACTGAAATACACGAATTTGAATGTACTGAAGGATTTATTGTACTCTAGACATAACCTGCTCATCCGAATTAATTTCCCTATACAGACTTTTTAAACAAAAACATGCTGTTCAAAACTCGTATGTATTACACTGATATTTTTAGTAAAGTGTAGAGACGCCTAAAAGCATCGAGTCCCTGCCAATGTTTTGCTAATGCTCTACTTATCTAAACGGGACTGATTTACAGAAGGCAGCAACAGAAGAATGGAACAAGAAATACAAAGCATTACAACGGCAGCACATTTCAAACAAGACGACAAACATCTTCCATGTTTAAGGAACATAGCAGTTAACGTCATTTTTGCTACCCACTGACTACAACTGTTGCTTAGTAACCTCTTGCCAAGTAACCTTTTAAAACTCGACTCACCCCAGGTTCATGACTAAAGTGTTCTGTCATTTAGAAACAGACGTGTGATGTTATTTTGCCAACTACACTAATACGCCTTAGGAAACCTTGTGAGAGCATCTTGCGACTCCGCTTCCTGAATCTTCATTGTGTACGTTGGTTGCTGGCCACAACGAATAACAGCTTCGTTGATTGGAGCTTTTTCCTGGACACTGGAAGTGAACGAGCCTATCACATCACGCGTTTATTAATGTCCGTAGCCCTTCAGCGAATCAGAGTAAGTATCGCCAGCTACTCGGATATATCTGCCGTATGTCATATAAACTGTACACTAGAGGGCAACGGTACCTTAGTGATGCAAACTGTAACAGGCTCAATAAATAAATAAAAAAATCGCATTAAATATTAATGTAACAAATTATAAAGAATGTAACGGGTCCTACTCGGGGCACAAACGGAGACGACACACTACAATGTTAATTCCGTTACAAGTACACTTTATATAATATTGAAAAGTACGAACAAGCAGCCTTTTTTGGACCGATTAATTTCGACAATTCGTTGAAAATAATGCTATCCTCGCCGTAAATGTGTCCTTTTATTCGAATAAAAACGTTACCTCATATTTATTGAAATAACGTGCACTGATTCGAATGCATGTTGTGTTGCTATTACCCCTATTACTCCTTCTGTAACTTTTTGTTACGTTTTGAAAAGGAACTACACTGTGATGAGTAAAAGGTAAGCTTAAGTAGATATATAACGAGCTGTCTGCAGTACATAGACGTTGACGTCTGTCTTGGTGTTGTATGTATGGTGTGCCACACTAGTAAGCACCGCCCACATTACAGTATGAGCCAATAGAAAGCAGTGTATTAATTTAAGCGATCCAATCAGCGTGTCGAATGTGAGGAGTTCCTTGTTCCTTATTTTGGACTGGGTCATAGCAACATCTGTGGGCCGCCATTATGCTTTCTGAGAGAAATTTTGTTGAAGTGCTTTTTAGCCAGAAGGGGAGCATCTAAACCCAAGATAACTAAGATACCAGTCATTCCCGCTTCGGATGTCTCGATCATAATTGAAACCAAATGGAAATATTAAAATGACTAGAAAAAGGACATAGTTTTGCGCGGTTGTGGTTACATCGAAGCAAGTAGACAGCTGCCCTGAGGACCGGGGAACGAGGGCATGGTTGACAGGACCGATGTAGGGAGGTCATAGGAGGGACAAAAAAGCCATATTATGTCAGATGGGAACTGTCGAGAATACGGACGGTAAACGGCGATGCTTGAACCTAGTGGTACGGATTTTTATGTTTTGTAGGTAGTGAGCTGCCGGAGCTCGCTTTGTGTTAAAGAAGGCACAGCATCTGGCACACAGAGGACCGCGCTGACTCGTGCTGGCGGACCGTTAGTGGCCGTTAACAGAAGCCTCAGATAGCGGCTGTTTTAAATGGGCGCGTGCCGCTGTCCAGCTCGTGACGTACGTCAAAGGAGCCGCCGCTAGTACAGCTAGTCAGCACGTGTTGGCAGGGGCGAAGCCACGCCGAACCTGCTTTTACATTACATTCTCTGAAGCGACTTATTTCGCCTGTGTACCAAAATCCAGGTGCTCAGGTGTGTGTGTGTGTGTAAGCTTTACATTTGGGCCACGTCGCAGCTACTTCGGTTGGAGCCCGAGGTCGTGTTATCTGTCAGCGCCCGGACTCGGAGTTCATAAAACCGGTAAGTACAGATGTGTCTCCCGGTGTGTTAAAAATGTCTGCTTTTACTCGTGTTTACACCATCTGCCGGTGCACGTAACGATAACTTAGAACCCTAATTCTGACTAGGTAACATGACAACCCGGCGACATGTATGGAGTTAGATGGGTTGTCACTTTGGTGTTATTTAGTTGGAAACTGCCATGAAGCCACTTGTAGTGTGTGACGTTGTGTGCGTTAGACCTGCAGTTTCCCCTTTTAATGCACCGGTTGTTGGTGGTGTTTACTGTGCAGTCATCATCAGTTAGACTAAACACGTGGTTCCCCGTGTGTGGATGTCTGTCTGTGAGGTCTGTGTACAGTCTGTGTGAGGTTTGTGTGAAGTGTGTGTGTGTGTGTGTGTGTGTGTGTGCGCAGTCTGTGTGAAGTGTGCGGTATGTAATCATGGGTGACCTGAGATGTGGGGCAGATCACCCAGATTAAAGGTCTGGATTCAGTTATGCTCTGTTCTTACCTGATATCACCGTGGATAAAGTACAGAGGTCCTAAAATGGCAAGTGTCATATCAATCTCGTTTGTGACTTGAATGGCTATAAATATGTATTTGGTGATGCTCAGTTGATCTCTGAATATTAAATAATTTCCTGGTCTCTCTCATCCATAGTACAAGTTTTATATAGGGCTTCCTTTAGTACAATGACAAATCCAGTAATGGTGTTATATTTTCAGAAACCAAGGGTATGAAAGGTATATGCTAGTTGTAGTTTAGCTTGGTTTTTAGCCATCTGATTGACAGTGTGCATGAAATGTTGTGAAGGGGAACTGTACTTGTGTATGCTTCAAATTCACTTTAATTACAGTAGGCAGTGTTCAGTCAATGCATTTTATGGTGTTCAGAGGAGCCTTGTGACAGACAGCAGAATATATTTGTGATGTCTTCCTGTTGGTGTTCTGGTCTGGGAATATTTTTGTCCCATTTGCAGGTGTGTCTTACTTAGTGCCTGAGCACCATGTTGGCAAACAACTAATCATCTGCCTTCCTGTTTTCACAAGTACCTGTCAAGTGACTGTCAGTGAACACCTGTTCATTTTCCCTCTATGAAACGTGTTGAATGATTCGTAGTTTTGTTATTTATAAACATGTCTTCTGTCTTAGCTAAAATGTATAAAGTTTTACATAGACAATCAGCTGCTCATTGAGTAAGATAATGCACCAGGTTTGGAGTTGTACATTAAATTCCAAGTTTTTGTGAGTTTATTTTGGCACAATGTGGGTTGTGTGTTTTTGCAATCATGCACAATGTTATACCCATTACATGAGGGTGTACATGTGCTGTAATTGGAGAGACGTCCCTGTTGGCCATGTGCTTGTGCCTGCTTTATTTAAATTTTCTTTTACGCACTCCTCTGCAAAAATATATTGGTGTATGTAAAGTGATTCATTAAATTCAATCAATTATGTTTACTCCCACAACACATGCTGAATTTATATCGGATATAAAACATTTTCTGTATTCATTAACAAACATTTCACTAAGCAATAACAGTAAATACAAATTAAAAGCACATTTGTGTGCTGTATGTGTTGCTTTTTCTTTGTCCTCCAAAACATTTGTATAACTACTCTAGACCACTCATAACTGTGCACGCTTTTTTGTTTATTTATAAATCCCCAAAAAATGTGTAAAAATCTGAATGTTTCTTGTATTTGAAGCCTTTATAAATGAGCCCTAAGCTGTTTAAAGATGGAAGAATATAAGTTTCTCATCTAGTTAGTGCCTGTGCTTGTCAACCATTCCCTGAAAAACACTGAAATATTTGTTTTGGCAGCCATAGTTCAGTGCACATAGCCGAGCCCCAGTTCTGTCCATTATGATTATTAAGTTTAATCATTGTGATCTCTGTGTTTTAGACTAGCTAATTTAGCCAAGTTGTTTTCAGTTTGATGAAGAAAAAGACATGCGACCATGTTACTTGAAGAAACATTTTCTAAATTAATTAATTTAACATACACAGTATTTAATTTTTCCTTTTTTTTCAGTGCTGATTAAATCTAACTTGTGGATGTATATGGTACAGTTTCTTGTTTTTGTGGTTTAAAAGTGAGTATAGCTCATGTCCTTAATGTGTTTTTTACATTATGGTAGGAATAGTACAAAGATGTTCTAAATGTGAATTGCTCTCATTGGTTAAGTTGGGACCAGGAGACTTCCACCTACCAGCCTGATGCTCTAACCATTGAGCCACCAGGCCACCAATATTGAGTCACCAGGCCGCCGATTTAAGTAGCCAGTATAAAAAAATACAATATTCTACATTAAAAGTAATGTAAAGGAGACAAAACATCCATTTTAAAAACAAAAATAACCATATAAAATAATCAAATTACGTTCATCAATACAAAGTGTGTAATGATAGTAATGACTGACAGGACTATGTAGGAGGAACTGGTGCACAAAAGATCCAGAGCGTCATTCACAGGTCGGCACTGCTGCTCCCTATACGCAGATCCAGAGTGTCACTCACAGATCAGTTCTGCCGCTCCCTATACGCAGACCCAGAGTGTCACTCACAGATCAGTTCTGCCGCTCCCTATATGCAGATCCAGAGCGTCACTCACAGATCAGTTCTGCCGCTCCCTATACGCAGACCCAGAGTGTCGCTCACAGATCAGTTCCGCCGCTCCCTATACGCAGATCCAGAGCGTCACTCACAGATCAGTTCTGCCGCTCCCTATACGCAGACCCAGAGTGTCACTCACAGATCAGTTCTGCCGCTCCCT